>JARHVA010007396.1:375000-427500 GCA_037957365.1 Torreya grandis
AACTATGTGAGTTTTTGTATGTTATAACTAGATGGTGATTTAATTTAAAAAGAGTGGAATATGGATATAAATACTCTATTAACTATAATAATTTGTTCATTAATATTTCAAAAATATTAATATATTATAATAGATCATCAATGTATTTCATAAGAAATTTATAATTATTAAGTATTTGATTAGATTTGTAAATGACTGTTGAAATCTATATATAGAATTTACATATTCTTAAGTACTTATATATGATGCATATGATGAATATATTTAGTATGAATAAGTGCCCATATAAATGAAAATATCAATATGAGTACTTAGATACTCATATACATATACAACATATAGAGTTGTACCTTTTTGGAAGCACAATCACTGACAGGGGTGAATCAATGTCTTAAAAACTTTATCTCAAATACTCTTTAGCATATATGAACCATCATATCAACATATAAATCAAGCAATGCACAAGCAATCAATTATACAAGCATGAAAATAAGATTACACAAGACAACACATCATATATGTGGGAAAACCTCAAGGGTAAGAAAATCCACTGATCCTAAAAAATGGACTATAACACTATAAGTCAAAATATCATAATTTAGTGAAGCACCAAATTCACATGGAGCACCAATCCAAACTAGTTAAGCACTAACCTAGCTAGGATTTAGCAAGTACCAACTTGAAAGAGGTACCAATCACCTAGATGACTGATCATCAAATCAGCCACCTAATTGCTTTGATCACCATTAGAAAACCTTTTTTCTCAACCAATTGATGATGACAACCTCTTCAGCTCTTCACACTCTTATTCCTCTCAAACTATCTTCTAGGTCTCTCCTCTTAATTAGGTCTCTTCAAGATTGATTAGGTCATACAACCTTGATCTTCATATGTAGACACACTTTCATATCTTCATTATAGATCCTCTACACCATTATGATGGTCTAAAATACCTCCTTCTACTCACAATGTTTTATCTCATTCACATACTCTCATACCTACACAAGTAGGCCTAAAATTGTCTTCTATTTAAACAAGCCTCTTGCTCATATTGCCACTTAGTTGGATAAACACCTTTAATATCTTAGGTCAGTAATATAATATATATTATGACATCTCATAAAAAGTAATAAAATTATCTTTGAGTCCCATTAGGTCTACTTTAGGACACGTTACACTTTTCCTTCCTTAGAACAATTTAAAACTCCATAAATGATCAGAACATATCATATAATAATAAAATATATCTTTACTAAGAAAATATAGGCTCCATAATACATTTTTGGTCCAATCACCACTATAAGCACACCATTTATACTATTCACAATTGGGTCTTCTCATATATAGAAAGTCTATTTTAAACTATTAAATATTAATTTTTTTAATCTAAACAACCATGGTTATAAATAACATATACATAAACTAAATGACCTCAGGGTAATCAACATATTCTTTAGACTTCACAAATCATGGCAAAAGGACTCAAATACTTCTCTATAAATAGTCCACTTAAAACTGTTTTAATACTTCAAAACGCAATCATGAACAACATTATCTTAAACACTTTAAATAACACTTACCATGATCAATGATACTTTAAAAATACCCTTTGACATATATATACCACTCTAAAATAAAAATCCACAAGCTCTAATGTCAAATATTGGTTTTTCAGTCCAATATTTTGAACTTAGTATACATAGTCAAATCAAAACTGTAGACACCTAAATCTGGCCACCAATAACCTCCAAACAAGATTTTGACCCATTTCTACCAAAATGCACAATTTGGCCTAAAAAAAATAAAATGCATTAAAAGATTTGAATCTGATATATTCAAGTGCTAATTTTAGCTAGGGTATCATTAAATGGGGTAATACAATTTATGGGCAAACTAACTTTGATCAGATCATTTTGAGTCAAAATACCAATTTTGTACCTGGGTGCTCTAGATTGCTCTTTCCTATCAAATATATTACACGAGACACGTTCCTTTGTTATTTTATCTTGGTAACATATTAAATGAGATAATGGATCCAACACATCTAACATCGACTTCCAATTCTAAGCCAGTCAAATTTTAGACCAATAATAAGGCATTCTGGTCAATTTGAATAATTTTTGCACAAAGTGCTTAATCATGCTTAAGAGATAATTAAACAAAATTAGAGCCTAATTAAGAATTTCATGAAAACTTTTTGAATCCTTGTTTTTAGAAATGAATATTGAATATATGCATCATCAGGTGACCTCATTTCTTGGAAAGACATCCCTAGGTCATAAATGCCACAAATATTAGGATTCATGCCTCCCATGCCTCATAAATGCCCTCCATGCCTCTTAATTGCTCATCTATCCCAAATATTGATGAGCCTATTTATCAATTTTAATTAAAAAATTGGATTAATCCTTAGCCACACATCTTAATCTTGAGATGGACGGTTCAGGTTGATTATGATCAATCACAAGAATCTATAAATAAAGAGGCCGTGAACATCATTTATAAGATATTTTGGTGAAAAGTTATAATTCAAAAATATCTTTAATAATATATTTAAATTATTTTTACCATGCCAAATTTATTCCAAGCCAAGCCAAAGCTAAAAGTGCCAAGGAGAAGAGGAGATATCCAAGCCTCCTTCGATGAAGACTTCATGAGCACAAGCCGAGAAAGCTGCTACAACAAACATTTTGCAGAATTAAAGGAAGGTAAAAGAAGGTTTATTTTTCATTTTAGTTGTGTGTTTTTTATTCATGTTTGTTAACTAAGCTCTCCCTAGTGTCTAGGCCTAGATATATTATGCTAGTTAGTGTGTTTCTATATTTTTTTTTCATTTTGGAACTAACATGATACTAACCATCCTCTCTTGAGTCAAATTCTTAGATCACACAATGACACACACATTGGCACCCAATGCATCCCACATATGAAGGAGATCATGAGGCAAATTTAAAATTTTAATTTGGATGCTTAAAAATCTTTATAAGTGATTTTTTAACTTCATTTGGCCATTTTTTTCTTTGTCACAGGTTTACACAGTAACCATCATTGGTTAGTAAACCACCAATGGTCATTTTTAACCATCATCATTTAGAATTAGTAAAATTGATGTCAGTCTTCATAACCATCATCGGTTAGTAAACCATTGTTGGTCTACATAAAAATCACCGTCACTGGTTAGTATAACTGAAGATGGTCACTATGTTTTTTGTAACACAAACTCGAGAGCTCATTTTTCTAAGTTGGTTGTTTCATCTTCAAAAGTGATTCTAAGCTAAATGTATTGCTAACATTTTTTTTCAAGTTTTACTTGAAAAATCATCAAAGTATGCTTAAATATATCCTTTAAAACTTCTTTTAGGGTGTTTTAAAATGAATCAAACTTTTCATTTTGGTGCTTAAAAGAAAATCGTTTAGGGTGCTATTGCTTAAATCTTGTATTTATCTTTCACAGGGGTCAAATAAACACCAAAAAAATCTTTCATTTGGGATTAAAATTGAATACACTTATCATTTTTATCTTCAATAGGTGTTTGATTTAATTTTTTTTAGCAAAGAGAGGGGTGTTACATGTATGGTCTTCCATTTGTCCCCTTTAGGGAACCATTGGAATCAAAAGCACCATTCCTATTGCAAGAAGCCTAGTCCAAGGCTTAGAAAGAATTTCATCTAAAGAACTCCCCAAAAACTCATCAAAGTTTGGGTGACATTGAAAAAGACCCTAAAGTCTTTCTATTAATCTTTTATTTCATGCAAACTTGGCTTGCAAGGGGGACATCATTAACTCCCATCAGTTATTTAGGAAAGATTGACCTAGGGTTTCATATCCTAGCATTGACTTCATTACTCATTATGAGTTTCACATGGGATGTACCTACATTTGGACATCACACTATACTAAGTGAATAAAGATGTAGTAGTTGTAAAAAGGACTAGACCTTTTTATAATTAGCCAATGCCATAATCACCCAATTTTTGTGATTGTTTTTTGTATCATTTGACATGAAAGTCATTATGTAATTGATTCCCCTAGAAACATTAAAAATATTTATAGTTTATTCAACCCCACATTGCCATACCCTTGTTAGGATTTAGATGATTATACTTATTGTAATTTGGTCATTTTTTGCTTGGTATGTTTTGAGACTAAAACTTGTTTGTTTGTTCATAAGCCATGTCAAAACAATGTATTTGAGTTAAGAAGGGTAGTGTTATGCTTTACAAATTATTTCAAACCATTTTTACATTTAATTATTTTGAAAACATAACATTGACCACATCATTCAAGTATTTTTATGCCATTAGGCTACTTAATTTATTTTAAGACTTATTTCACCTTGTGTCAAAAATCATTGTTTCAAACCATGTCATGTATACCATTTAGACCTTTGTCTTGTGTTTTCATGTTGTCCAATTAGCTTATTTGGTCAAATTCTAATTTTCAATGTTGAGTTTTCAATTAACCTTGTCAAGTTTGGATTCAAACATTGATTAATTTCTATTTAGGCCTCAATTCTTAGGGCTGATACATAGAATTTCTCTTTTGGGTTGCATAACTCTAGTTAATTGATTACCCAAATTTGAAAACTATTGATGGTTTTTTTTTTTAGTACCTATCCTTATCATTGTTTGTGCCTTTATTTAGAAAAACACACTCTATATTCAAAGAGCCTTTTATCTTATGTCTTATGCCAACTGATCATGTTTATGTTTGATTTCATGTGTCAGGTCTATGTCAAAGTTATTTCCAAACTTGTTAGATTAAATTCACATCAAGCCTTTGTTTCAAGTCTAGATTTTGATACCATTTGTACAAAAGTCCTAGCATATGCCTATTTATTTGAGCCTAGATTTTGACTCTACGTTTGGACAAAAGACCTAGTAACTTAACATTTCCCTTTCCTAGTTTAGACCTTATTTGGAACACTTTGACCTAGACCTTTGACATGCCATTTTTTATTTAGACACTTGACCTTATATGTGTATGACATTTGGCATTAGACATTTGATGTTAAACTATTTTATGCCAAGTCTTAGCACAAATCATTTTGGAGATACAACTCCATTTTCAAACCATGTTGAAGATACAACTCCACTTTCGATCAAATTAGACCAAGTTTGAACCATTTTTCCTTTGGATATAATTTTTTATAGTGTTTGTATAACTCTAAACTTTTTTTTTCTCAGAGCTTTCATCATTTATGTGGGTATATCTAGATAAACCTATGGTGGAGTCACATATAATCCAACTTATGATAGAATGGTCACACAAAATGAATTTTATGGCTTTAGTTAAGACCCCAACAATGATAACATGGTTTGCGAGATATATTTCTATCTACCTCATAATAATCATTCATGGGAAAAAAGTCACAAACTAGCTCATGATCCAACTCAAGACCTAGATTTGTATGAAGAGGCATGTGATGAGGACTTTGAAGACCCAATTATAGATAATATTGTTTGGGATATGGATCTTTACCCTATTTACAATAATCAGTACATAGAACACAATCAAAAACCAACTTATGATCCAACTCATGACTGGGATGATATGGTTTATGAAGAAGACTTAGATGCTTTGGCTTATGCAAGTAATCAAGCTCCACCACATCATACCATTTCTATTCTAGGACCACAATGTCACACCATTCCCATACCAAGACCTCATCCTTTGGTTTGTGTGAGAAATCAAGTTCCATAATGCTAACCCATTTTTATACTAGGACCTCATCCTTTGGCTTGTGTGAGTAATCAAGTTCCACAATGCCCCTTCATCATTTTAGGACCTAGTCCTTTGGCTTGTGTAGGAAATCAAGCCCCATAATGACCTATCATTACCATTTCAAGACTTCATCCTTTAGATCATGTGAGTAATCATTCTCCCCAATGCTCTACCATTATCCAACCATAAGCCATTCCTATTCTAGAACCAATCCCATCCAAACCTCAACTGATCCAATCCTTTGAAGACCAAGTTGTGTTCAAAACTATTATTTTCCAACTCATTAGAAATTAAGGCCAAGATAACTAACCAATCTAAGATGTTTTTTTTGAACCAACCACTTGTGATAAGTTAACATATGATGAATCACTTATTGATCATATACTAGTTGTCAAGGAGTCTCACACTAACAAGCCAGTCTTTATCGATTAACTTCTTGATGATTATAACCACCTTTGGGAAAATCATTACCTCGACCATGTACTTTTTTTTAAGAGCCTCATATTTATGATCCATTCTCTAAGGATTTGTCTCTTAACCTCTTTCGCATTTTATAAGAGTACCACTCTGACAAACTAATTTTTGTGGAGCCCATTATGCCATCACAGGCTGTTAGCTATCTAAAACCAAATATTCAATAAGATATCATTGTAACAGAGTACCCATCAAATAGAGAATCAGAGTTAGATTTAGGTTTTATTCTTAAAATGACATTAGATTTACCATTAGAATCTAAATCAACATTAGTGTCAACATCAAATTCAGATTCCCTTGAGTTAAAATCAAATTTAGAAGAAGAATATGTTTGTAGTTATTATAACATTGGTTATGCATGCCTTGCAGATAAATTTAAATACATTTTTTATCCTTCTACAATTTATAAGGATGAGTAATTTAGCTTCAACACAAGTTATCCTAATATATTCTATGAGGATTATGAAACCTCTCCCCATTCTATTACTATGCCATAGGCCATTACCATCAACCAAAATAGTCATATTAATGGCATTCTATCTCCTATAAGTGTCGATTGGGATTGACAAAATCACACTTTGATTAACTACATCCATGGTGACGTAGCAGTTGAAGAAGAATAAGGAGGTAAAGACCACATTCATGGAGCAAAAGAATACTCTCAAAGTGAAACCTTCTCAAAGGCACTAAGATACAATCAAAATTCTAACTCAACATCTTCTAGTGAAATGTTTTTGGAAGTGATATAATAAAATCAATAGTTAAAATCCAATGTTCATTAGTGAAACCTTCGTGAAGTCGCTATGGTATAATAAATACAACTTCATTGGTGAAAACCTCTTTGAGGTACCAATAGCTGAGCACAAAGGTTCTTCACTACTTGATGAAGACAAAATCAAAGATCAAATCAAAATAGCTTCTAATCTATAGCCTAATCAGATGGTAGCTACTCTCAAGATCAAATAACATAAAAATTTGATGGTCATATCAAGGGAACAAGTATTCAACCCCACCATAACTAAAGCTATGTTGAATCTGGAATCAATAACATTACATGTGACTAAAAGTATTGATCTTCATTTATTTCCCAACCATTCTATATTCCATTATCATCTACCATTCCATTTCACAATCAAACCTACCATCAGTTATTTGTCCTTATTTATCATCCATGGTCACACTTTCCTTTGTAGAGGTTGTAATGATACCTTGTCTTGATGTTTGAAGGAATCAAAATCAATGACCAATGAAGATCACAAAAGCATTCTTGATAACCAAATATGTAGCTAGTTCTTGATAGAGTAGTTATTTAGACAATGTGTGGGTTAGTAATTAACATGATCAATTATTATATTTGTATCATTTTTTGATTAGGACATGCATCTCCATCTCAACAGGAACAATAGAATCAAAAACCAGACCCAGACCAAAAACATGTGCCATGTTGTTTCACATTGCCATGTCATTGCCATTATTACATATGCCTATTTTCCATTATCGCATACCGAACCATTTACCCCATCACTTGGGGGAAAAACTCTTACCATTTTATCCAATTTATCAAGCCATCATTATCTTTATCAAGACCATGTCATCCTATCATTCCATTCCTATCTAGACCAAAGCCTATTTTTAGTCATCTTACCTAATCCTAGTTTGATCTTAGTTCATTTGGTTCTTACACCTTTTGTGAGAGGATTCTAATCAAATTTCAATAATCAATCAAATCCATGTTTACAATGATATTCTATGAAAGTAGTGTGATAGTTGATCTAGCAAGACATCTTTCATTTTTCATCCTGTATCAGGTTTGTTTACGTGAGCTTGATTATAACCACTTATGGGAAAATCAGTGTCTCACCAGTCTTGATACTAATTATAACCACCTATGAGAAAATTAATATCATTGACCTATGTCATTGTATCCTATTTATAACCACTATGGGCAAACTAGGGGTAACACTTGTTTACCATGCATTGCCACATCACCTTGCCATTGTTGTTTTCATTTGATTGGCCATTTGCTAGATTTGAGAACTTGTTGGGACCTAGTTGGTTTTTCCACACCTTTTTTGTGGATGAAATTACTATGACTTGAGGTCATTCTAGGGACATGTAGGTCATGCTCAATTCATGTTGAGGTCACCTCAGTCCCCCTTTCTATACACTCACTATTTTTTTAGCAACCTAAGCGTAACACTCTTGCCATTTTGTGAGCAGGTATCTTGTCATTCTATAGAAGTTAAGATACCTCAAAATTCCAAAAACATTCATAATATTTAAAAATCCAAAAATATTTGTCCTGTATAAGCCTAGTCAATTATCCTTGATCTGCCTTATTAGGGCAAAGTCATTGTTAGGATGCTTTCTTTTGTTTTTATTTTTAGGCTTTATGTTTGTTTGTTTGTTTATTTTAAGTTGTTTGTTTGTTTTTCTATTTGTTTATTTTTTTGTTCACTTTCTTATTTTTTTTCTTTCAGTACTATTGCCTCGACTTAGTCTATATGTGTTCATTGGGTGATTCCTTGCACACATTATTATTGATTCCATCCATATTCATACATCAACATTATCATCATGGTTTTTTTATCATTGGTGCATTATTTTCAAGTGTTTATTAGATCAATATTCAGTCCTTATGAATATTTTGGTCAAGTCTTCATGGTGTTCTATCATCAATCCTACCATCACATGTTACAACAAGAATGAGCTTCAAGGAGGTCTACAATCAATGGATATACAAAATTTTCTCCTTGGCACCTTGGCAAATCCTTCCATCCCACCTTTGATCAAATTAACCCATTGGCCATTCTATTTGTATCATTTCTAATAAGGATGAGCATCTCCTCATTAGCTAGTACAACTAAATAATTTTCTATTAATCAATCTTATTCCTCTATCAATATCTTTCATCACTTTGCACCTAATCATATTTAATCTATATTCTATGTTATATCCTTCATTTATGGTTGCTAATCATCCCTAATTGAGGCACCATTAGCTTTAGCTAACCTAGGTCAGCTTAATAATTATAACCACCTATGGGCAAATCATTATTTTGAATTTTATTCCTGATTATAACCACCTTTGGGTAAATCGTCATCCTTTTTACATCAATACATGTAAGCATTTTCTTATTTGGATTAATCTCAACCACGGGTTAATTCCACCTTTCTTCTTGTTTATTTTTGAGGGACTACCCATCAAAAAATGTGATGACCACTCCCTCAACGGGCATCATCATAGGCTTCCTAAAACTATTTGGAGCTTTATTCTTCAACCATCATCTTCTTTTTTGCATAGAGGTCTTTTATCATTATTTGAGAATACATTGCTTTTCCTACGGTTTGTAACATCTTTCCAAATAAGGGCAAATTATAAACACCTAAATCTGGCCACCAATAACCTCCAATCAAGATTTTGACCAATTTATACCAAAATGCATAATTTGGCATAAAAACACTAAAATTCATTGAAATATTTGAATCTAATATATTCAAGTGCTAATTTTATCTAGGGTATCATTAAATGAGGTAATACAATTTATGGGTGAACTAACTTTGATCAGATCATTTTGAGTCAAAATGCCAATTTTGTACTTGGGTGCTCTAGATTGCTCTTTCCTATCAAATATATTACATGAGACATGTTCCTTTGTTATTTTATGTTGGTAACATCTTAAATGAGATAACGGATCCAACACATCTAACATTGACTTCAATTCTAAGCCAGTCAAATTTTGGACCAATAATAAGGCATTATGGTCAATTTGAGTAATTTTTACATAAAGTGCTTAATCATGCTTAAGAGATAATTAAACAAAATTAGAGCCTAATTAAGAATTCCATGAAAACTTGTTGAATCCTTGTTTTTATAATGGAATATTGAATATATGCATCATCAAGTGACCTCATTTCTTGGGAAGACATCCCTAGGCCATAAATGCCACAAATATTAGGATTCATGCCTCTCATGCCTCATCAATGCCCTCCATGCCTCTTAATTTCTCCTCTATCCCAAATATTGATGAGCCTATTTATAAATTTTAATTATAAAATTGGATTAATCCTTAGCCACACATCTCAATCTTGAGATGGACGGTTCAAGTTGATTCTGATCAATCTTAAAAATCTATAAATAAAGAGGCCAAAAACATCATTTATAAGCTATTTTGGTGTAAAGTTATAATGAACAAATATCTTTAAGAAGCCATTTCAATTAGTGTTACCATGACAAATTGATTCCAAGCCAAGGCAAAGCCAAAAGTGATAAGGAGAAGAGGAGATATCCATGCCTCCTTTGATGAAGACTTCATGAGCACAAGCTGAGTAAGCCACTTCAACAAACATTTTGGAGAATCCAAGGAAGGTAAAAGAAGGTTTATTTTTCATTTTAGTTGTGTGTTTTATTCATGTTTGTTAACTAAGATCTCTCTAGTGTCTAGGCCTAGATATATTATTCTATTTAGTGTGTTTCTTTCATTTTTTTTCATTTTGAAACTAACACGACACTAACCATCCTCTCTTGAGTCAAATTCTTAGATCACATAATGCCAATTTTGCACCTAGGTGCTCTAGATTGCTCTTTCCTATCAAATATCTTTCATGAGACACATGCCTTTGTTATTTTATATTGGTAAAATCATAAATGGGATAATGGATCTAATGCATCTGACGTCAACTTCCAATTCTAATTCAATCAAATTTTAGACCAATAACAAGGCATTTTAGTCAATTTTAGTAATTTTTACACAAAGTGCTTAATCATGCTTAAGAGATAATTAAACTAAATCAAAGCCTAATTAATAATTCTATGAAAACTTGTTGAATACTTGTTATTAGAAATTAATATTGAATATATGTATCATCAGGTGACCTCATTTCTTGGGAAGACATCCCTAGGCCATAAATGCCACAAATATTAGGATTCATGCCTCCCATGCCTCATCAATACCTTATATGCCTCTTAATTATTCCTCTATCCTAAATATTTATGAGCTTATTTATCAATTTTAATTATAAAATTGGATTAATTCTTAACCACACATCTCAATCTTGAGATGGATGGTTCAGGTTGATTTTGATCAATCTCAAAAATCTATAAATAGAAAGGCCATGAACATCATTTCTAAGCTATTTTGGTGAAAATTTATAATGCACAAATATCTTCAATAATCCATTACAATTAGTGTTACTATGTCAAATTGATTCCAAGCCAATCCAAATCTAAATTCTCCAAGGAGAAGAGGAGATAGCCAAGCCTCCTTTGATGAAGACTTCATGAATATAAGTTGAGCAAGCCACTACACCAAGTATTTTATAGCATCCAAAGAAGGTAAAATAAGGTTTATTTTGAATTTTAGTTGTGTGTTTTATTTATGTTTGTTAACTAAGATATCCCTAGTGTCTAAGACTAGAGATTTTATGCTAGTTAGTGTGTTTCTTTCATTTTATTTTCATTTTGAAACTAACATGATCCTAACCATCCTCTCTTGAGTCAAATTCCTAGATCACATATTGGCACACACTCCCTTGAGGAGGCATCATCATAGGCTTCCCAAAACCGTTTGGAGGTTTTTTCTCAATCATCATCTTATTTTTGGCATACATGAATTTTCTAATTATTTGAGAAGACATTGCTTTGCCTACAGTTTACAACATATTCCCAAACAAGGGTAAACTGTAGACACCTAAATCTGGCCACCAATAACCTCTAATCAAGCTTTTGACCAATTTACACCAAAATGCACAATTTAGCCTAAAAACACTAAAACACATTGAAAGGTTTGAATCTAATATATTCAAGTGCTGATTTTGGCTAAGGTGTCATTAAATAGGGCAATATAATTTATGGGCCAACTAACTTTGATCAGATCATTTCAAGTCAAAATGCCAATTTTGTACCTAGGTGCTTTGGATTGCTCTTTCATATCAAATACATTGCATGAGACATGTGCCTTTATTATTTTTTTTGGTAACATCCTAAATGGGATAATATATCTAATGCATTTGACATCTAATTCTAATTCTAATTCATTCAAATTTTAGATCAATAATAAGGCATTATGGTCAACTTGAGTAATTTGTGCATAAAGTTTTTAATCATGATTAAGAGACAATTAATTCAAATTAGAGCTTAATTAAGAATTCCTAGGAAACTTGTTGAATACTTGTTTTTAGAAATTAATATTTAATATATGCATCATTATGTGACCTCATTTCTTGGGAAGACATCCCTAGGCTATAAAATGCCATAAATATCAGGATTCATACCTCCCATGCCTCATCAATTCCCTCCATGCCTCTTAATTGTTCCTCTATCCCAAATATTGATGAGCCTATTTATAAATTTTAATTGAAAAATTAGATTAATCCTTAGCCACACATCTCAATCTTGAGATGGATGGTTCTGGTTGATTATGATCAATTTCAAAAATCTATAAATAGAGAGGCCATGAACATCATTTCTAAGTTATTTTGGTATAAAGTTATAATGCATAAATATATTCAATAATCAATTAAAATTAGTGTTACTATATCAAATTTATTCCAAGCCAATCCAAATCCAAATTTTCCAAGGAGAAGAGGAGATATCCAAGCCTCCTTTGATGAAGACTTTATGAGCACAAGCCAAGCAAGCCACTACAACAAGCATTTTGGAACATCCAAGGAAAGTTTTTTTTGAATTTTAGATGTGTATTTTATTCATGTTTGTTAAATAAGATCTATCTATTGTTTATTCCTAGATATGTTAATCTATTTAGTGTGTCTCTTTCATTTTTTTTTCATTTTGAAACTAATACGATACTAACCATCCTCTCTTGAGTCAAATTCCTAGATCACAAAAACCAGTCAAGCCACTTTAGATTCAAAATTTCAACCACATTAAATAAATATAAAACCTTATAAAAATCATGTATAGTACATACAAGTCCCAAAAAAAAATGTGAATTATATACTTTAAATTAGGGATATACTTCAAATTAGGGCATAGAGCCTAAAACCCATCACTGTAACTTGCTTATCTAGAACTACCAATTTACCTTAAAGCACAATCATGATTACAATGGCATTAAAAACTTATATTACCACTTATAGAGACTTATTATGAAATTATATGATAATATTACATATATATAACATCATAAAGTATAATCATAATATGGTCTAGTGGAAACTATTGGTCTTATAGACCAATTTGTTGTCCTCACCACACATAGACCTTAATGAGTCAGACAAGTCAACTCGTGAGCAAATTTTTAATATACTTACTAATATCCAAAACATATAACAAACATGATAATTTATTATAAGTCCTAAAAAATATATTGATGCACTTGGTTTCATAACTATTTTATGATAACACATTCCTAATCATCTTCTCACAGTTGCCTAGGTTTTTCACTATTTCCACCATTAGGTCTGCTAGTGACTGGCTAATTTAGATGAATGGTTTAACATGACTAATGGATATAACCTATCTATAAACATTCATGGATATGAAAAATGAGTCTCAATATTCATCCTCCATCCATTTTCATACTTTGACTTGGTCAACTTTGACTATTACAACAAATCTTTGAGAAATGTGCATTTTATTATAGGGTCTACTCACACACCTGAAAAATAAATCACACCTATAGGTGCTTGAGAGAGTTTAATACAACCTAAAATACATTTTATAGTCATTTTAGACCACTCAGCATTGTTTTGAATAAGATATTTTACATTATGTCATGGTTAGTGTTTTAGAGAGGTTTAACATAAATTTTGGTTTTAATGATTATTTATAAAGGATTACCATTTAAATACAAAACCAATGCCTATAGTTATTATATAGGACCATTCAAAATATATCCTTAACATATTAGGATGCCATTCTTAGGTTACACATGCTAATTAACACTTGAAATTCCTTCTTGGGTTTGCATTTATTATGTGTACTCGAGAGACCTCACAACCATTTTTCATGTCTTTTATTTCAAACCATGACCTCAAACTTTGTGAAAATTCTTGAAAAAACATATCATACATTTTTATATGATTACATACTCACATATGACTTGGTAAATGATCTTGATACCCCTTTAGGCTTACACTCTCTATCTCTACATCATAGTCTTCATACCTTACTAGGCCTTGAATTGTCCTTCATGCCATCTTCCATGATCTCCAAACCTAAATTTAATTCTCAAAATATAAATATAATTTCATAAAACCTCTCTCATGATTAAAAAAAACCATACATCCTTCATATGTCTTGACAATAACTCGTGATACCTCATTCAGTTAGGCAGGGTCTAGAACTAGTCTAGTTGCAGACTTGGACTAAAGGTCTTACCCCTGTAGGTTCACCTTAAAAATCTCCTTGATAACTCTACATATTTATCACATGCCTTACATGATCCTAAAAAAATATCATACTTTTTTAGAAACCTATGCACATACATCTTCACACTCACCATGTACATGCTCATGATATGAATATGCTTGCTATGACTAGGCTTCTTCAAGACACTTTATACTCAAAAAATAGTACTCAAACATGATTAACTCAAAGATATTAAACAATAATTCTTTTCATACAATAATTTCACATCACTACAATAATCTCTTTCAAATAAACATGAACTCATGTAGACCTAGGGCCTCATAATCATGCTTCAATGCTCACTTAACCATCATACCTATTTATGACAACACTAACAACTTGAACTAAAACTTGACATCAACTTTGACATAAAAAAATGCATTAGGTTTCCTTCAAATTCTCTCTCAATAGAAGAGACATTAGGTTGCCTTCAAATTCTCTCTTATTACATGGCTTCCTTGTCACATCAAGCACATAAGATCATACCTCAAAGACCACTTACCATCATCTTCACCAGATGCACCTTGACATCAATGACATAAACCTTGACATAAATGACAACACTTATCAATAAAATACCCCTTTTTCATTGATGGCAAAACAATCTTCAATATGATCACTCTAATCTCCCCCAATTTGGTCAATCTTCTTTCTTGAACTTTCTCCCCCTTTGACATTGACAAAGGGTCATACATACTACAACTTTTGGAACCACTAATTCTCTTTATTTGGTAACTACAATCGAAAAATCTTCTATGCTTGTCAATAATTATACTTAGAGCTTATGAAAACCTGAATATCTCCCCCTCAAACCAAGCATCTATCATGCTTATGCTAACCAAAGATTGTCTCAATGAATCCTAATAGAGTCACCCCTTTCTATAAGGCACTAAGAAAACACAAACTCAAGATATTCCTAGATCTCTATGCTCTCACAAGAATGAATATCCTTTAGTATCTATTTAGGTTTGATTATCACCTTAGGATTGAATTCTTAATCAACTATTTGATTAACAAGATGAGCTGATAATAGACATTCCTGACTTGATTTTACATTTTAAGTATGCTCTATCATAAAAAATATCCTACTTGAGATTGTAGATTGATCATGACTCACATTTACTATCTTTGTTTTCCATATATTAATTTTTCTTCTCTCTTGCACTCTAAGGGATTCAAACCCATTATTTTTACTTGATGGCCTTCTAACTATATTAAGACATAATCTTGTAATGTGTCCCACAATTTGACAACTATAGAAAACAAACTCATTCATACCCCTTAACTGATGATTCCTTTCATAATCACATGTATATTCATTTTTAGAGTGTCTTCTACACTCTCTTGATCTATGACCAAAATTATTACATGAAAAAAATTAACCATTGAATGAATTAGCATACCTCATAGCATTATGGTGTTTGATTGGGCTCTTCATGTTGACATTCTCCTTAGATACCTCCTTTTGATGATATTTGAAACTAATGCCTATCTTATCACTTATAGACTTCTAACTCCTCAAGATGTTATCTAGAGTATCAATACTCTTTTCAAACTTCATGAAGGTCTCCAACTTGCTAGATGATTGATCTAACTCAAATTTCAAGGATTCCATTTGAGTTCCATGCCTAATGCATTCTTCCTCTTTAAATAAGATAAAAATGAATATTTCCATCTGTGTTTCAATCTAATTGATGATCTCATCATAATCCTTATATGTGTTACTCAATCTCTCTTTATAAAAACCAATCTACTATTCATAGTCCTAACTAATGATCTTAGTTTATTATTTTTCCTTCTTTAGAACTTCAACTCCTCTAGAGCACTCACCAATTTTTACTCAAGGTTCACCTTAGCCTCTTCTTCACCTAATTTTTCATCATCTATAAGGCCTTTCCATTTTGATAAACCCTCATTATCTATTTCTATATCTATGAATAAGGTTTCATTGTTATCAAGTTCATGTTCAATACTATCATGATCACTATTAGATTCACTTGAGTCACTTACATCAAATGAGTTATTATCTTATTTGGTATATAAAATTCTCTTTTTCTTGAATGACCCTTTCTTACCTTCATACTTCCTAAAATCTTTCTTGATTTTGTAAGGATTATATACCTTCTTATCATCACCATGATGTTCATCATATTATTAATCATGCTCATTCTTATCCTTTTTAGGACACTTAGATGAAAATTATCCAATATTACCATAGTTAAAATGTTTGAAAGGTAGCTTACCTTTGTACTTACCAAATCCAAACCTCAATTTCTTAGTAAACATAGCTATCAGTTCATCATCATCAAAATATAAACATACCTCATCATTGACCTTCTTAGATTTTGACTTCTTATCAAATTTGAATGCTACTTCCTTTTTGGGAGGCCGTCATTTTTTCTCATCTCATAGGTATTAAGATCCAATGAAGCCCATCCTTTTCTAGCTTGTCTAAATCTTATCTCTTTTACTACAGACACCTTAGAATCAAAATTAGGATTTAGTTATATTAATATCTAATAACTATAAAATCTTTTTATTTTTCTCCTAATAGTCTAATGACATTGATAATTTCATCAACCTTCAATAGGTAAGATGTAATGGTTTCATCTTCATTCATCTTCAAGATTTCAGACTATCTCTAGAAGGTTTGTAACTTAGCCATATTCACCTTGGTGTTTCCTTCATAGATAGTCTTGAATTTGTAAAATATTAAATTATATGACTCATAATGAATCACCTTCACAAAATATACCTTTGATAGGCCAAATATAATGTCATTCATTACCTTTGAATTTCTCTCACTTTCCTTCTTGCCTGTTGCATCAATTGATGGTGTAGGAGGTGGAGTGTATCGATCAACAAATGACTACCATATATCATGGCCCATTAAAATTATATATGTGTGTGTGTGTGTGTGTGTGTGTGTGTGTGTGTGTGTGTGTATTCATTTTAATTCTCCAAAATTAATAATTATTTCCATTGAATAATGGAGCATTATTGGTAGAGAAACCATCTTGAGCTTGCTAACTAGCCATCCTTGCTTCTAGGATCTCCTTCAAACTGTTAGGCTTAATTCAAAGGACCTAATATAATACTAAATTTTGGAATCATAATAAATAAGAGGGGGTTAATTAGTGTCTTAAAAAATTTATTTCAATTCTTCCTTATCCTACATGAACCTTCACATCAACAAATAGATTAAGCAATGCATAATCAATCAACTATATAAGCATGAAAACAATATTACAGAAGACAATAAATAATATATGTGGGAATACATCAAGGGGAATAAAACCCATTGATACATAAAAATACAATACATTTATATAATTCAAAATATCATAATTAAGTGAAGCACCAACTCCATATAGAGCTCCAACCCCAACTAGTTAAGCACCAATCTAGTTAGGCTTTAGCAAGCACCAACTTAAAAGGAGGCACCGATCTCCTAGATGAATCAAAACCAACTCAACCACATGATTTATTTTATAAAATTTATAACACATTTTTACTCAACCAAGTGATGATGGCCACCTCATTATCTCTTCACACTCTTATTCTTCTCAAACTGTCTTCTAGGTCTCTTCACTCAATTAGGTCTTTTCAAGATTAATTAGGTCATATGACCTTGATGCTCATATGTAGAAAAAATTTAAAATATTAACTATAGATCATATAAAATAATATTGTGGTCTAAAATACCTCCTTATGCTCACAATGTGTTATCTCATTTGCATACTCTCATACCTACCCAAATAGGCCTAAAATTGGCTTGTATTTATATAAGCCTCTTGCTCATATTACCACTTAGTCAGTCAAACACAATTAAAATCTTAGGTAATACATATAATATATATTATTAAATTCATAAAAATGAATAAAATAATATTTTTGTCCCTTTAGTTTTGACATATCTCACTTAGGCCTTATTTCATCTTTAGGTCTTGTGGAGACCTAATCCTATTAGGTCTACTTTAGGACACATTACACTTTGCCTTTCTTGGAACAATTTAAAACTCCATAAATGGAATAAAAATATAATATAACAATAAAATATACATATAATAGTATAATATTATATGAATAACACCTTTAAGGTCAAATCACCACTTAAAGCACACCATTTTTAATATTTACAATTAGGCCTTCTCATACATAGAAAGTCTATTTTAAACTACTAAAAATTAAACACAAATTAGATTAAAAACCATGGAATTAAATAATATATTAATAAAATAAATTACCTAAATGTTGTAACTATATTATTTATACTTCACAACTTAGGGCAAAAGTTGAAACACTTCTATACAAATAGTCCACTCAGAATTACCAAAACACTCCAAAACCCAGTCATGAATAACTTGATCTTAAACAACTAATATAACACTTAAAATGATGAATGATAATTAAAAAATATAATTTCACATATGTATACCACTTTAAAATATAAAAAACATAATGTATAATGTCAAATATTGGTTTTGCATACCAATCTTTTGACCTTAGTACACAGTCAAACTAGAACTAGTCAAGACATTTTGGCTTCAACATTTAAACCAATTTCAATGAATATAAAACATTATAAAAATAATTTATATGAAATAAAATTACTAAAAAAAAAAACCATGTGTATTATATACTTCAGTTCAGGGCATAGAGCCTCAAACCCATCATTGTAACTTGCTTACCCAGAACTGCCAGTTTACTTTAAATCATAGTCATGGTGATAATGACCTTAAACACCTATACGACCAGTTAAATAGAATTATTATGAAATTATATGATAATATTACATATATATACCATACTCAATAATAATCATCATATGGTCTAGTGTCAATTATTGGTTTTACAAATAAATTTGTTGACCTCACCACACAAACCTTACTAAGCCTGACAAGTCAACTTGTGAGCAACTTTTTACCATATTCACTAATCTCAAAAAATAATAAAAAAAATGAGAATGTAAAAAAATTCATAAAAAATATCCATTCACTTTTTTTCATCACTATTTCATGATAACACATTCCTAATCATCTTCTCACTACTGCATAGGTTTTTCACTATTTCCACCATTAGGTCTATTAGCGATTAGCTAACTTGGATGACTTGTTTAGCATATTTGATGGAAATAAAATATATATAAACCTTCATATACATGAAACATGAGTCTCAAACTCCATCATACATCTATTTTCATCATTTGACTTGGTCAACTCTAACTGTTATACTAAATCTCTGAGAAATGTGCACTTTCTTGTAAGGTCTACTCATAGACCTATTAACTCAATCACACCTGAAGGTTCCTGAGAGATTGAATAGAACCTAAAACATATTTTATAGTTATTTTATACCATTCTAGTCTTTTTTGAACAAGATATTTCACATAGGGTCATTGTTAGGGTTTAAGAGAGGTTTAACATAGGTTTTGGGGTTAATGATTATTCATAAAGGATTGCCCATTAAATATAAAACCAATGCCTATAGTTATTATATAATACACTTACCTATATGTTATTAACATCGTAGGTTCTCATGCAGAGGTTACATGTCCCAATGAACACCTAAAAATCCTACGTTGGTTTGTATGCCTTCATTCTATGTACTAGAGAGACCTTAAAACCACTTTTTATGCCTTTTAATGTAAACCATGATCTAAAAATTTGTGAACATTATTAAAAAAACATAAAATAACTATATCCATGATTAAATACTCACATATTCCTTGTAAAATAATCCTAATACCCCATTAGGCTTACACTCTCTCTTTGCATCATAGTCTTCATATCTTACTAGGACTTGAACTATTCTCCATGTCTTCTTCCATGATGTAAACACCTCAATGTCATGATAAACATGTCACTCTCATTTCATACAACCTTTTTCATACTTAAACACTACCATAAATCCTTCATATTTCTTGATAATAGCTCATGATACCTCAATAGGTCAGGTAGGGTCTAGAAATGGTCTAGTTGTAGAATAAGACTAAAGGTCTTACCCCTATAGACTCACCTTAAAACTCCCCTTGATACCTCTAAATCTTGACTACATGCATTACATGCTCCTAAAACAATGCCATACTTCTAAAAATACATCTCCATGCTCACCATGCACATTCTCATGATATTACTATGATTGTTATGACTAGGATTCTTCAAGACACTTTGTACTCAAAAAATAATACTCAAGCATGCTTACCTCAATGATATAAAATAAGAATAATTTTTAGATAACACTCTCAAATTACTATGTTTATGTAATTAATGTGATCTTTGTGTCACTATGGAATGGGAGGAAAGTAATGAACTTAATTTTAAGTCCTAGAAGACTCAAAGCTTGAGTTGTTTATACAACTACTACTGAAAATAGAAAAATATAGAGACATGGCCTCCACTTTTAAGTATGCAAGTAGACCCTACTATAGGGATAACATGTTAAATGAAATAACACTTTATTCCTTACTAATCATTGTGAAATTTCTCTAAAATTTTCCAGTTATTGACCAAACATTAAAAAAATGTGAATATTTATAGAATGAGTTGAACTAAAGTGACTCATGGGGGAGATCCAAAGGTAAGTAGGGTAAAATAGAAAATAAAGTTTGATTTAGATAGTTATAGGTGCCAATTATTCTAACCTCTATGACAATAACATATAAAATTATCATTCACCAACCCAAGTGTAATACTCAAAGCTAAATGAATGTAGTTGAAGTTTCAAAGGATTGAAAAGGCATATATCTAAAATCATATGTTGCACAAAATTTACTCATTCAAATTAAATTGTATAATCACATTCAACTATAAATAAGATGAAAATAGAGCACATATACTAGTATATTTGTTATCCTAGTGTTAAAATCAAACCAATAGATGCATATAATTATATTATTACTAAATTAGTCATAGGAAAAGAAGCCTTTAATTCTCTAAAAACATGAGAAGAAAAAACCATATAATACACAATACAACATATAGACAATCTCTTGAATTCTTAGCTCTTTTGCATTAATTCTATAATAATTATTCCTTCTTCTACAATGAGGGGGAGTATATATATATATATATATATATATATATATATATATATATATATATATATATATATGTATATATATATATATATATATATATGTATGTATATATATATGTATCTATATATGTATATATATATATATATATATGTATATATATATATATATGTATATATATATATATATATATATATATGTGTATATATATATATGTATGTATATATATATGTATGTATGTATATATATATATGTATGTATATGTATGTATATATATATATATATATATATATGTATGTATGTATGTATATTTTACCCACTTGGATGTATTTGAGTGTATTTTAATGGGCCCACTTGAACTTGTATAGGAAATTATAAGGCCTATATATACATACATACATATATATATATATATATATATATATATATATATATATATATATATATATGTATGTATGTATATATAGGCCTTATAATTTCCTATACAAGTTCAAGTGGGCCCATTAAAATACACTCAAATACATCCAAGTGGGTAAAATGCCACATATTACAATGGAATATTCTAAATTTAAATTTACAAAACAAAGCCAAATATTCCTCAATGTCCTAGAGGAGGTTACTGACTAGCTCGCTATTATTTCCTTTATTTTTCTACCTCTTCCTTTATCCAAAATTATATGCATGCTAAATAATTTTGATAAATTTGATCTAAATCCATGATCATAGACCAAAATAGTTTATGTGTTTATTGAATAAGACTATCATGTTCTACAATTATAGGACTCAACAATTCTTCAATGGCCTTGGCTCTATCTAGCCTTTGGTTGGTAAAGGCCACAATGTTCATTACCTCAATGGTAGTCTTTGCATTGGCTATTTCTTATTAGAAATTTGTGATAAATACCTTCATTTCGGCCCTAAATTCCTAGTCATCCATGAATCTACCATTAGGTTTGGTCATCCTAATGACCATAATATCCTTCAATAAGAGGGTAATCTTGAATTTTATTGTTTCTAAGGATGCAATTACATCCTTAACCTATTACAACCACCTTTTTAATATTCTCCTTTTGTTCATCATTATGTCTTGATCTAGGATGGTGTGTTTAAGTGGAAATACCTTCAGGTCTAGGAATTTACTGCTCCTTCCAACTCTAGCCAGGTTTTCCAACTTGGCATCATAGAGTGCAAGTTTTTGGTCAAATTTAATGACCATAATATACTACAGAGTCCCATATTCTTATCTTATCTTTATGGCCTTGTATAAATTAAAGACATTGATGACTACATTAATTACCTAAATAGTAGTGTTTTTAGGAAAAATAGGTAATTTTTTCTGCCTCAATATTTTCATCTCTTGTTACATTACTTTCATCAAGACCACTATGGATTATGCATTGGCTTGGACTATAAACACAAGGTCCTCTACATACTCATCCACTTCACCTAGGCTAGCCTTCCTCTTTTTTGTTAAAATGAAGAGACACTCTTAATTTTCATGGGCCACAACTAAGCTAGACTAGGGTTATTCAACCTAACTCTTCACCACTCTTTTCATTTTATTGTATAAACATCAAATTTCATACCAAGCTATGGTGCAAAGAGGACTACCTAAGGTCTCTCTTATCTAGCTGCTAGTATAATATCTCTAAACCAATTTGGGATAATGGTAAGCATTGTATTTGTTGAATGTGGCTGAAATGGAGGTGATTGCATTAAGGTAGAGGTTAAAGATGTAGTAGGAATGTGTGGAAAGTTTGTTGATTCTATCTTCCCAAGTGTGCTAAATAGAGTTCTTGTAGGTCTTATATTTAAGATAAATGAAGGCAATTTTGTAGGCATATTCACCTTTACATCCATTGTAATATTGAATGGGGATGTAGGAAAAGGTGGTTTTGGAAAGGTGAAGACTTTTGAAATGGGCCTTAATGGCCTTGATGATGTAGGGGAACTAATGAAAAATGTTTCACTAGTAGTTGTTGCTACTTAGGAAGAAGTGGAACTAATGGCCTAGCTAGCAATGGTCCCTGATGAAGATGCAATATTGGTAGTCAAATGAAAAATGAAGTGGGGGAAGGTAAATCCCAAGGAACTATTATCTTGGTCATGCTAATGTCAACTAAAGGTTAAGAAGTGGTAGTTATAAAGGATGATGAAATTAGAGCCAATAGGGGAAAAATAATGGGAAGAGAAAACATATAAGTAGAAGCAAAAGAAAATGTAATTATAATTAGGAAGGAAGGTAGTGAGAAGGTACTTACATTGGGATCCAATGTTTTAATGGTGGCCTGAGGTGCAATAGTGGTAGCTTCAGTCACTTGAGAAGCTAATGGAGGGGTTATTATTTCTATTATAGTATTATTAAGCTCCCTTTTCCTCTTGTAGACCCTCTTAATGTTTCTTCCAGCTAGTACATGCATCTCTTCCATGGAGAGCTCAATACCTTATTGTAATTCTTCAAGGTCAATAAAAGTAGGGGTCAATTTGAATTAGGATTTTCATAGTATCTCCCATAGAATATGTAGATATTAATTTGGTCCCTTGGGAGGGGTTAGGCTAATTGCTAGATCATCTTTGGTTAAAGCTTGGAGGAAGGTCTTGACTACTTAAAGTGGTAAGTTGTGGAGGCCTTCTATGTCTATTCCTAATAAGAGGAATATTTTTTTCATCTTATTCATCTTATCCTTCCTCATAATCATCATCAAACATTATCCCATGGGTTGGTGGTGGTCGAGCCCTAACAACATCTTCCTTTTTCTTCTCTTTATCGAGTCTCATCTTTAGTTCAATGTTCTTCTTTGCAGCATTCTAGAGTACCACCTCATCATTTAGAGGATATCTATATATCTAATCACAAACTTATTCTTGATGCTTGTACTCCATTGCTATATATTTCTTGAATTTGAATATATTCTTGGAAATGACATTATTGGGATCTCATGATCTGAAGTCATCTTTAGTCAATAGGTATAAATATTTATGCCTAGAAGCTATAATGATATCATGCCACTTGGTGATCTTGGTCCTTACCATTTTGTAAGGGACCTTAAGGGGGCCCATCTTCTTCTTATTTTTGAAGAATCCATCAAATCTATGCAAAATTTGATAGGCAATATCTTCCTAGCTAAATTTATTATTATATACCTTAACATTCTAAGAGGGTCCATCATGACTCCTATTCTGATGAAAGTGCAATCTAGATATAGCTAGTAGCTACCTATATCTATCAAGGTTTTCTTAACTTTGGGAGGAACCCTATTCATATCATGTTCAATGATTGACTTATAAACCACTGGGTATACCTCTTATACAATCACTCTTATGTTGCATCTAAACTAATGAATACGCATTATAGATAAGGGCTAAGGCACAACCTCTTATTGCTCATGAGACCATAAGTTCTAACCTCTTTAGGTAGTTGCACATATTTCATCCAACAAATAACTCATCATGAAGAAGTGGGAACCATTATTGCAAGTGTCCTAAGTTGTTTACACCAAATTATTATTGATAATTTCCTTAAGTGGGGGAATTTGTTGGTCTTCTAGGATGATATACAATAATGGAATATCCCTTATATCTATGTAAACAATTTGTGGATTACCAAATATTTTATTCAATAAGACTAGGCCAATCTTAACTCCTTATTTGAATTTTTATATGGGAAAGTTTCCTTGATCATCCATGATAATAGCTCCCATTATGTTAGTCACCCATGAATCCAAAACCTTCTCTGGGTAGTGAACTTCATACTAGTTATCAAAGATGACTTGGTTATATTCAATCAATGATGAAATAAGGTCATAGTACTTCTAGAATTATAATAATACTATAATATCAATATGGAGCCCTTGGGATATTGACTTGAGTAGCCTATCTTCACACTTAAACCTCTAAAAATCTTGGAAACTAGGTCAGTACATAGCATGACCTCTGACTTGGTTATGGCCTTATGGAGATAGACTATGTTGATGGAAAGGATATCAGAATCTAGTTGGATTATGTAAGACATGGTCTCATCCTCATCAATAGCCTTAGCTACTTACACATTAAAATATATGCTATTATAGTGCATGTCACCAGATGATATGGCCTCAAGAATAGATTTAGTGTACTTGAATATAATGGAAGTACTATTATAAAATAGAAAGTCATCATTCCTAAAGGAATTTCTCTTACCTAGATTAGAAGGGCCTACTTATGCCATATTTTGTAATACTCTAAGTATAAACCAACATTGTTTTTATCCTTATACAACTTTCAAGTTCTAATAATGGTAGTTGGGATTGTAATTTACTAATGGCTTGAGCTTTGTCAAACTGAGCATAAATAATAGAGAAAGCAAATGCATATAGCTTCAAGGTGTAAATAGAAATAGCCTTGATTGTGTAGCCTTTTAAAAGATCACTTTGATCAATGCAATGTTAGTGGTGATTCTGGTTCATGCCATATTAATGTTAAGATTTCCAAATTTGCATATAATTGAAACCATCTTTGAACTATTTATTTTGGTAATTAATTACACTATAATTCAAATTTAGTTTTAATTCATCTTTGATTTTCCATCAATTTTAGCTTTAAAGCTAAAGATTACCACCTTTAGACATGTAGATACCACCTTGGATCCAGTTAGGTACTCATAGTGCTTGAATATGAATAAGCTACCTAATTGGATTGAGATTCAGACATGTGGCATCTTTTTATTTCCTTGTGGACTCTCATAATGTAGCTTTTTGTGATGATTCCTTTTTATCTCACCACATGGCATATTTCAATTCTTAGTGAGTTCTTAGGCAGTGATTTTTTATTTTTATTGGTTGCAAGAGTGACACACATCACCCTCATAAGAAATTATAGATTTCTTAGCCATGTATTATTATTGTGGGAGATTACAACTTTTATTTCTAGGTGTCTCCCTCAGAAGGCTTTTGAAAAACTATTAACAACTTGGCACTAAACAGATGGCTCAAATGGAGACATACATCCCTCTCAGAGATTATCTCATGGATCTTGGATAGACATAGTGTGAGAATGACATGAGGCATCTTAATTCAGGCCCAAAGGGTACATGCATCATTCTTACAGGCTATTTTTGGTTCCTTTACCAAGTGTCATTCTCAAAATGTGCTTTAAACAATTGTATATCATCAAACCTTGATTAGATGGCTTGGGTGTAACCCAAATGTCTACTTTACAATATCTTGCAAGTTTTATATGGATGCAACATAGTACAGATATGTGGTGACCTTAGATGAACCTAAGGGGGACATGTGTTGCCTTAAAATTCCACTCAAGTCTAGCTAGTTGCCTTTGAGGCATAATAAACTGTAACTTTAATTTGATGTCCTACAAAGTCAAGTGAGAAACTAAGTTAGCTTCTTAAAGATGTCACAACTCATCCTAGGAAAATTTAAAAAAGTTTAAATAAAAAATTTGTAAGAAAATGATTTAAACATAATGTAATGTTAGCTACATAAGATCCAATGAAACTTGTGTTCATGTATATTATAGAGTCTAGTCATACTTCCTTAGAAAAATCCTGTCTGCATGTCATTGAACCATCAATGGTCAATAATTCATTGTTAAATAAAAATTGAAGAAGATTTAAAATAATTTGAATATTTATAAGTATTATTATTTATTAAAAAATTAATGATTAACCAAAAAAATTAGAAACACAAATATTAACAAATTCAATTAAATCAATTCTCCATGCAGTCAAATGATTTAACATGTTTATCATCTTGGGCACTTTTAAAAAATTGAAGAAAGGAGGGTCCCCATTCTAACAATAGGGGAAAGTTGATCATCAAATAATGGTGACCTTTATGGGGAAACATTGAAAAATGTTAGTATCTAAATATTCTATTCAAAAATGAATAAAAAATTAGTTATCTCATTATGATCTTCAATCAGTATCAAAACTATTTTTTAGAACTAATGAAAGCTCGTAGGATTGAAATAATGTTTAAACCTTGTAGACAACCATATTATGTGTGTGATTTGAGGTTACTTAACCATTACCATCGGGATTAGAAATGATAACTTTCAAGTTTCAAGACATTAAACATGAAATGACTTAAGCCTTTTTTAGATTTTATATAATTATACTTTACTAAGTAAAGGATGACTTGGGCATTTTTCTATTGCCAACTAGGAGTCCATAGCCCCAATAGAGATACCTTTGGCTCCATTCTAGGTCTTGTTATACTACCATCTAGGAGTCCATATCCCTGATAGAGATTGCCTAAATCACCATTCATGGAATCTTAAAGCAGTTTATGATTTCAATTCATTGGTGTATCTTTTTTTATACCTGTATACATAAACCAAAATGGTTAGAAACTAGAATTAGCTAGATGTAAGATTTTTTCAAGACATAGTTTGTATGTAATTCACCTTCAGATATCAAGTTATACCTTATTAATTTACTTGGTGAATTTAAGTGATAGTATGATGGTCCACACAGATTCAAACTCTTGTTCAAGAAAATGTTTGGTCATCTGAACTATATTACAGTCTTAAAATGACTTAGGATTTTTGTGCCAAAACTAACTTCTAATTAACCTTTCCCAAATTTTATAAATTGGAGAAATGCTAAAGGTTTCCAAACTTTGGATGATGAATGTTTAAAACCATCAATACATTATTTCCATTTTTAATACCAGACTAACACATATTGAGCTAATGAATTCTTATCCAAAGGACTTATTACTAATCTATAACACACAATAGAAAATAAATAGCAATTTAAAAGTGAGAAATAACACAATGAGAAAGTAAATCAAGAAATAAAACTACTCTAATCCTACCTACTCTAACTCTAAACAAGCTTACTATCCTTCTAGGGTTTGTGATTGAGTAATAGAGAAATAGTGTTTCATGTATTGTCGATTGACTGGGAAGGTTAAGTCATTCCCTTACAAGTCTTTAAGCCTAAATGTGTTTTTTCTCAATATTTTTACCACTTGGTATGGTCCAATCCAAAGAGGAGTGAACTTGTCATGTTATCATTTGTTATCATGGGTCTTGTCCCATAGTAGGACCAAGTCTAATATATGGAATGCTTTAACTTTGGCTTGTTTATCAAACCATCTCTTTAAAACATCCTCATGATTTTTGAAATTATTTAATGCTTCATCTCTGACATCTTCCATTTGGATGATGTTCAGTATTTGGGACTGTACTCTTTTGTCATCTTTCATAATATTAGCCATAAACTCATAGGTGGGAAACTTTAGTGTGATAATAAAGATAGGTTGTTTCCCATAGACTAGTAGGCATAGGGATGCCTTAAGCACCTATTTGTATCTTGTTCTATCTACCCATAAATCATACTTTAATAAGGACTACCACTCTTTGAGTTTCTTCTATATAGATTTATTAATGGCATTCAAAGTTTATGTTGGTAGATTATGTAAATTCATTACCCTTATGGTATTAATATGAAGTAGACTTGATGACTATTTTATTATCATATACCCACTTGATGAATTTAGTTGATGCAAAGGTTAGGCCATTGTCACATACTAAAGACAAGGGCATCCCAAACTAAGTGATGGTATTTTTTCTAGAAATTTGATGATGTTAATCACCCTACTATTCTTGGTGGCCACTACTTCAATCCACCTAGTGTAATAAAATATGGTAGTGAGTAAAAATTTATGTCCTACTAAGGAGTTATGATTGATAACCCCTACAAAGTCAAGGCCCCATTATGAAAATGGCCTTGTTTAAATCACTAGTTATAAAGGTATGGTTGCCTTTATTTCTCATCGCTCAAACACTTGACATTGATGACACATTCACACATGAGTGTGGGCATATTTGAATATGGTCAACCAATAGTAGCCTATTTTAAATATCTTGTTCATTATGGTATGACTTGAAGGGTGATGACTTCCAAGTTTATAATGGAAATTATTCATGAATTTTGTGGATTCAACTCTAGATACACATCTTAAATAGATCCCCTCATAATTATTCCTATTAAAGACTTCACTTTTGATCATAAAATGAGATGATCTCATCTTGAAGACCCTTTTTTGCTCTTTTTTAAGGTGTGGGGGACACATTCCATGCAAAAATTAGTGAATAATAGACTTAAACAATTAATAACTAGATACTTAACCTCCTTTAACCTGAAAAGCATGGATTAATATTTGTAATAAGCTAGATTAGACCTTAGCCTCTACTAACTTAACAAATTTTATTTATATATCATATTCTAGGAGTTTGGTCATCCACTTCCCTCTTCATTTTCCAAGTTCAATTTGTCTTAACATAAATTTGATAGAAGGATAAGACACTATGGCATATGTTTTGTTCCTCAAGATGTAGTGTCTAAACTTCTTAATAGCCTTCACTAGATCGTAGGATTTCTTATCTAGAATAGGATAGTTAAGTTATGCATTCTTCAATTTGGTGTTTATTAAATTTATAGGGTGATCTTTGTCATCCTATTTTTGTATGAAGATAATGGCAATAGTGTGATCAGAATCAAAAGACTATAGATAAAATTCTTTGCTAAAATTAGGGCTTATCAAAATAGGATCTTAGACAATAACATCCTTAATGTCCTAAAATTATTTCTTTGCTTAGGTAGTCTATTCTATCTTCACATCTTTATTCAACATCATGTTGATTGGTCTTACAAATTTTTCAAAACCAAAGATAAATTTTCTTACAAAATTAATCTTTCCAAATAAAGATTTTAACTCTCTTTTACTATTAGGGATGTTTATCTTTAAAATTGTGTTTATCCTATCAGGATCAATATTCATACTTTCCTAGGTGATTAAATTTCATAGAAGTTTACCTTTATTTACATAGAAGATAATTTTTCTTTGGGTTTAATGAAATGCCATACCTATTACACTTATCCATCACTTGTTCTAAATGCATCATGTGATCATGTATATTTTATAAAAAATTATTAAATCATCCATGTAAATAATTATTTACTTACCTATTAATCCTTGGAATGCATGGTCCATTTCTCATTGGAAAGTTGCTCTTGCATTGATCAATTTGAATGGAATTCATTTGTATGCAAACATTCCCCACTTGGTGGTGAAGGTAGTTTTCATTCTATCACTCTTATTCACTAGGACTTGGTTGTAGCCTTAAACACCATCAAGGAATGGCATCATTCTAGACCCACTTACCAACTAAATGAACTCATCTAGGGAAGGCAAAGGATAATTATCCTTATTTGAGGATTTGTTCAAGTTGTTAAAATCAACACAAAGTCTAGTTTCTCCATTCTTATTTTAGACTGAAATAAGATTTACATCCCATGTAGAGTCTCATATGGGAAATATTATATAGTAACTTTTTTACTTCCTTAAATATTAGTGGTTCCATCAGTAGATTCACTGGCCTCTATAATTTCCTGAAGGGTTTGTAGTTTTCTTTCAAGAGGATAGTGTGAGTAATCACACTAGTATCAAATATCTTAAGATCGTCATATGACTAGGCAATGACATTTTTGAAATTTATTAAAATGTTAGTGGATTCCTTCCTCTCTTCATCATTTCAAACTAAACCAATGTTGACACTTTGCTCATTCTCAAGATTTCCCAAGTTGACTCACTCATAATATTTTCTACTCACCTTGGGTTATCTAGCTTTAGTTCTTTGTTTTTTCTAGGTCAAACATCCTTTCTAAGGAGGTCATACCCTTGGGGATTAAATTCTCCTTGAGTTGGATTACTCCATCTTCATTGTCCTTTGAATTTTGTACATAAATTTCATCTATTCATCAATAATGTGGGATTTGAATACACCATAACTACACATGAACTCAATTATTTGCTTATCATCATCAGAAACTTGGAAGTGATTGATATTGTCTAGCATAGAGGGGAATTAAATTATTTCCATAGTAAACGCCTACAAGTTCAAAGGCTTAAGAGGTACCAGGTTTGTTGTTGTTGAATCTAGAGTATCTAATAATTAGTTTTACTCCCTAGGTAAGGAAACAATATTAAATGAGTCAAAATACTCAATCAAATCCCAAGATTTGAATTTATAATTTCTTAAACAATAAAGCTTATATTGATATCTATTGTTGACCTAATTAACAACTAATTTTGAATCATCATAGACTAACAATTATTTGACCTTATGTTTGATTGTAAATTCAAGTCCTAAAACAAGAGCTTAATATTCTAATAAATTATTAGTGAAAACAAACTATAATCTACAAGATGATAGATATTATTTTCCTTAGGGATTTATCATAATAATCTCAATTATGGAACCTTGATTAGTTCATGCACCATCAAAGTGCAATGCCCATGGACCTTTAATTTATTCATTCACTTTATCATCTATAACAATGTTAGTGGTTTACAAAGTGTAAACACCTAAGTCATAGGATTGGTAATTCACCTTTTCATTCTTGACATTATATTTAGTGATCATGTATTTCATTTTGGGTTCCTGATCAATCTTTATTTGATTGGGAATCTTGTGCCAAGGTAGCTACATGTGGGAAAAATCAGTGGACCTATATCCATTTAGGGATTTAATCCAATCATGACTCAATAACAATCTATAAGTCTTAGGTATGTCAACAACTTGAATTTTGATGAACTACTAGATTCAGGGTTCATGAGTGAAATTCATGTAAATATTTAATAATTCACCCATCACTTTCACTCTTGATTTATCTATTTAGACCATTACCTTCTCTGATTTGATTGGTTTAATCCTAATTTTTCATAGATTCCTAAAGGCATAATATTATCTAATGCACTAGAATCAAGAAATCAATTATGAAGATTCTTACCAAAAATACCTATAGTCAACAAAAATATTAGAACTTCATGCTTACTCTTATACATTACCACATTTGCATGAGCTAGTTTAACTTTGTTAGAGGTAGGCTTTTCATTAAATAATTTGAATATAAAATCATGTTGGTCAGTGATTTGAGTGAGTTCATACAACATTATTTGTGCCTTTATATTTTTCATATCTTCCACTATGTTATATCCACCTTTCAATGTTGTGCATGGAGATTTTACTATTGGCTAAATTTCTTTACCTATAGGGGGTGGGGGATTATTGTTTATCTTGTCATCAAGAGGTGGATCTATTTTATTAGGTGGGGTAGAAGTTATCATAGGTGGGTTTTAAAATTTAATTCTCAAAGCATAGTTTCTCCTTTGGTATTGTTGGAAAGCATAAACTGCCTCAACATTGTCTTTAGGTTCATTTTCATCTTGACTAGGAAAATCATAAGTCTCAACCATGAGGACTATTTTTGGATCTCTAGAGGCATAATTGGTATTATTAGATCCTTTATCATTAATTTGATCAGTGAGATTCATCTTGAATGCCTCCATTTAGCTCTAAATGGCTTTGAATGCATGATAAAACTCAACACAATCTAGTTCTCCATGTATGGTTGTATTATACACTTGGCAGTAATTGGGCAAGGCTAACTCTCAAATGTTGATCTCAAGAAAATTTCTCAAAGGGGGATCACTATTATTGTTAGACCTATTAAACAGTTTATTATATCTCTAGAATTTATAATTTCTATTGTAACTCTCACCAATATTTCCCATTTGTTTCTTGAGATCCAAGAAATCATTAGTGAGTTTCTAAGTGGTTCTTTGTATTGAATCTATTTCTCCCTTTATAGGATCTATGTTCTTATTTTGGGTCACCATTTAAACATTGGTGCTATTTATGGGCAACAGTGCTTGACTAATATTATTTTAGGGATGTGCTCCAACATTCACTTGGTTGAATAATCTTAGTTTTTGGTTGGGTGTAGTGTGGTTCAATGGTAACTAGTTGATTACTAGTACTTAGTTTAATGTAGGTATATTTTGATTCATGTTAGGTATGACATTTAGAGTATGTAGCATTGGGTCATGGATTATTATATCAAAGGAATGATGCCCCTATGGGTGTATTTTCTCATCAATATGGATGGCTTCAGCATATGGTAAAGCTAACATGTCAATATTGAAGGCTCTTTCAAGGAAGATAATTGTCATCATCTCTAAGGCATTTATGTATATTTATATAGCCAAATCATCTGCTGGCTTATAGAGTGGAGATAGTAGGATATACATCTTTTGGAACCTTGTGTTAAATGTTCTAATTGGTTACTTTATTTCCCTTTTGAGGGTAGTGAACTATTGGTACAAAACTCCTCAACTTAATACCCTACCAAATTGGGCAATAAAAATATCATTGAACTGATCCCATACTATGATGTAATCTTCTAGTAAGTTGAGGAACCAATCATAACCTACATCTCAAAATGTAAAGGGAAAGAGACAACAAGTCACATCCTCATAAATTACATTAAACAACCTCAAAGATGCCTTAAATGATTTTATATTATCTTTATTAGTTACTCTATCGATGGGGTAAAGAGAGGCAAATATTTTTTTGGATTCCTTTTTAGATCATGGACATCTCTAGGGACATTAATAGATGAACCAGCTAGCCATGCCATGATTGGCAAGAAGGGTGGAAATGTTGGTTAGATGGGGAATTTAGCTAGGTCCTAGACTTCCTACATTTACCATTGTCTAATCTAGCCTTATTATGGGTTTCTAGAGATGTTAAAGGGACCTTAGGTTTAGATTGAGATCTAGTTCTAATCTTAAGAAACTCCAAGATGCATAATGGGTATTGAGATAATAGGATTTTCAAAGGTAGATTCATAGGTATCAAATACTATAAAGATCAGTCGATCTTCTTACAAAAATCCCTTTAAAAATAATATCTAATGATTTTACCTTGATCTTTGAGGATCCAAGCCTTGAAACCTTAGAGTTTTTAATACTTGCATAAATATTGCTAGTTTTACATGATAGCCTACAAATATCAGTGTTAGACCAACATTTCAAAGCATTTTTATGCCCAATTTAATAATATGAGAGTGTTTAAGCATTTCAAAGCATATTTCAACACAAAACTATCCAAAGGTTTATTTGATCCCAAAAGAATTAGGGAAATTATGATCTTAAAATCCTAAATTCAATACAAGTGAGGTCTCAAAGATTGACCTTTGCCCAAATTCTCACAAATATTTAGACTATATTGTTAGGACTTGTTCCAAAGTCTTAACATTAGGTTAGATTTTTGGTAGATAATAAATAATTATTGTAAATGGGGCATGCATCTTTTACTAAAGACACCCCCATAAAATAAACTTAGTTTAATTATTAGGTAGTTTTAATGTTTTATATTTATTAATTAGAATTACCTTACAGGATGTTTTCCCGTATTTAGTTGGTTATAGGATTAGTTATTTTTACCAGTCATTGGTAAAAACTATATAAATCCATGTTTGCATTGTAAAAGGGTTAACAGAGTAAAGGCACCCTTATGTACTTGATTTTTTGAATTATTAATAAAATACTTGTACACTCACACTAAGTGGGGATAAGGTTCAACCTATTTTGGTTCAGGAGTTATCATTGGTATCAGAGCATGGTTATTTTGGGAGCATGGTGAATCGAAGGAGCAAGGTGAAAAATCAATTCACGTGATATCATTTGGCATAAAATAAGGTATGATATATAGTATTGGTTTAAATATTTTGAAAAATTATTAAATTATTTTAATTTTTCAAATATTATTTATATTTAAACCTGTATATTTCCATATACAACAGTCTGGTCTTTTTGGATCATTCATACTCCATTGTCTTGTGTTTAAACCTCCTCATCTGGCATAAAAATGAATTTTTAGCATTTTAATGTTATTAAATTCATTGTTTTTTGGCCAAAACCAGATTTATACGGCCTATTTATTTGAGAAAAACCTCTGTAATATTTATTCATGGCTGCCATTATTGATTCATCTCATTCTCAGGCCTCTTAATAGCTAAAACACCTGCCAATCTTGATCAAATGATATTAAATCCCTATTTTTTTGCATTCAAATTGTAAATCTGAGAATTTTTTGAACTTGTACGGCCTGTGGTATGGCCTTCCAATGCCTAGGCTTCATTTTCAACTCATTCCCTGCAAAAAATACTTTCAAAATCTGCCAAAACTTAGTCAAAAAAAATTTTATCCTCCTTGTATGGATTTGTACGGCTTGTAGGAAAGAGAGAAGGTGTAGGAAAATTCCCAGGAGCTGGCATGGCATCCTAGCCAAACTTGGCACTGCAATAAAATTCAGAAATTTATTTTTGTTGTTTCTAATGTTTTTTGATATCAAAAACTTGTCTTAGTGGGTCCCACGGGAGGAAGCTTGCTTGAGAAGGATGTAAAAAGGGAAAATTTTGAATTTATTTACTCATATGTAATTTTTTTTAATTTTCCCTCATACACAAAATCTGGAATAAGTAGAAATGTATGAGTGTAATGTTTTGCAAATGCTCTTAGAGTAATTGGTTAAGCTTATTTTGTTATAAGCTTGCGAAGGAGGAGGTCAAGGGTTCAAATCCCTTCTTTTTGGAGAAAGTTCTTTTTGCTTAGAATATGATTTTTTGAAAAAGGAATATTCCATTTTTTAAATTTGATTATTGTAAAACACATACTTATTGTATTGTGTTATTTTATTTTTCAAAAAAGGGGGAATTCAATCATATTTATTTTGCATTGTTGTGGTGCGATAAGGGTGTAATTGGTGAAATAAGGTTGTAATTTGGTGAAATAAGGGTGTAATAATTGATTTTTGGTGAGGTTAAGTGCAAAACCCATAAAAAATACTTATTTTTCTTTTACGCTCTATGTGGAGGTTAAGTGTAAAACCCCGTAGAAGCAGTGTTTTGTGCAGTGAGTGTGATATTTATTTCATTTTTTTTGCATTTTTTCACACATTTTTGTACTACACTTGCTTTCATTTCAAGATGCTGAAAATTCAAAATTTTCTTTTAGATGGTGATAGATTAACAATTTCCAATCATTCAGATTGGAAATGATTGATGAAGGCTTCACTAGTTTTTTATGAGTTATGGGATATTGTTAAGAATGAAAATCCCACATTGCCAATAGAGTAGGATAAATTATATATATTCAATTTTCATGATTATAAGGCCTTATCTCTCATTAAATGTTGTTGTACTCATGATACTTATGTTCATATTGAAAATTCTCCTCATAGTTACACTGCATGGAAAACATTGTTAGATTTGTATGATAAGAAACCTAAGCATAAGAAGATAGATATTCATATGTAATTATTTACTTTATCATTAGATGAAGATGGGGATATGGGATAATATACATCTAAGTTGAAAAATATCACTACTGAGTACACTAAGGCTGGTTTTAGAAAACTAGATGATGACCTCATAGTTACTGCTACTTTGAAAGGACTACCAGGGTCCTATAAGAATTTTGTTGAAATGTTGCATGTCTCTGATAAGATCACAATCATCACCTTTGATAAGTTTGATGATTTTCTCTTCCAACATGACCTCTCTCTACCCAAAAAATCTAAGAAAACTGAAGAATCCCATGTTTTAGAGTCAAAGCCTAGTTCATCTTCATCTGGGCATCAAAACAATAAAGGAAACAATTATAGAGGAGGTTGAGGTTACAAAGGAGGTAGATATCAAAATAGAGGTAGGGGTCATTCAAATAATCAACAATGTAATCAATCACATTCACATGAAACAAGTGATCGAGGACATGGTCACAACTCATATAGGGGTAGAGGTCGAGGTAGATCAGACATTCAATGTCATAGATGTGGAAAATTTGGTCACATTGCCTCATAATGTAGGATTCCTTTTAATAAAATTCAAAGGCCACAAAAAGTGACTAAGACTAAATCTGCTCAGTATGTCGATCATGACTATGATGAATCTAGTAATGTTGCTCATGAATTTGCATTCACTACTTTGGGGCACATTGATTATATTGAATATGAGGCTAGAGATGAGCTCACATATGTATGGGTTTTAGACATAGGAGAAACCAAACACATGACATTTAGGAGAGATTTATTTTGGTCTTATAAGGAAGCTTCTCTCTCTCCAATTGCCTTAGCAGATAAGTCTATGCATACACCACTAGGACTTGGATCTATTTAGATTCCTCTTCCTAATGGGTCTATAAAATACTTGGAGGATGTTTGGTATGTTCCCACATTGAAGAAACACTTACTTTCTTTGGTAACTATTTGAAAGAAAGGTTATCAAAATTTGCTTGAAAATGGGCTCATTTACATCAATTTAGTGAAGGATGATTATAAAACAATGTATACAGGATATGAAGATGGAAACTTGGTTAGATTGCATTGTAAGGTTCTTCCTCCCAATATAGAACTTGCAGCAATTATTGACACAGGTATAGGTACTATGTCTACACAATGGTTATGGCATCTCCGCTATGGACATTTGAATATCCACTCTTTAGTGGATTTGCAGAGATATGGTATGGTGAATGGGTTGCCCACTTTTCTCAAAGATAGTATTCTTTATGAGTCATGTGTTTTGGGAAAACAAAATTGGGAAAAAATTCCTAAACAATCATCTTAGAGAGGTGACAGATGTTTACAGTTAGTTCATAGTGATGTATGTGACATGAAAAATTCATCCATTGGTGGGTGTAGATACTTTTCCTTTTTATTGATGACTTTTCTAGGATGACTTGGGTATTCTTTATGAAAAACAAATATGAAGTTTTCGCTAAGTTTGTTGATTGGTTACACTTAGTCAAAAAAGAAATAGGTTCACATTTGGCCACTCTTCATTTAGATAATGGAGGTGAGTATACCTCTAATGAATTTTTAGATTATTGTCGAGAACATGGTATTCATCAACAATATAGTAATGCTTATACTCCACAACAAAATGGAGTATCTGAACGAATGAGTAAAACTTTAGAGGGCACAACACATTACTTGTTTCACTATAGATAGCTTGATGATAAGTTTTGGGCTGAAGATATTAGTACTATAGTGTATTTGAGAAACAGGTCCCCCACAGTTGCACTTTTGGGACAAACTCCATATGAGGCATGGTATGGATTTAAACCAAAAGTTAAACAATAAAAAGTGTTTGGATGTCTTTGTTTTGCTTTGGTTCCTATTAAACATAGAACTAAGTTGGAACCATGAAGTCAAAAATGCATCGTTCTTGGTTATTCTAAAGATAAAAAGGGGTTTCATTTGCTTGCACAAGATTTAGGCAAATTCATAGTGAGTCAAGATGTAATATTTGATGAGTTTGGGACTATGAACACTGTAGAGATTGATTATCAACTTGATAGATTAGAGAGGAAAAATACAAAAAGAGATAAGGGTTTGAATAATGGGGATAACTCTTCGAAGTTATGGTATGAAACTCAAATTCCTTCACTTTCCTCTCCTTCATCTACAAGTTCACAAGTTGATGACTTAGAGATTGTTGAAAATTCTCTAAGTCCCCCTTTGAATAATGTACATGATGAGAATTCTGGAGTCCCTAATTTGAATAATTTGTCTAAGTATCCAAAATGGGCTCAAAGTACATTTTTTGACTTGACAGCAGATGAAGTTGGTTTAACAGGGCCCAGGAATTCTTGAAAATAGGTAAACTATGCCATGGTTGTTACTATTTCTTCCACTAAACCATCCACTTTTGAGGAGGCATCTACTGAACATGTTTGGCAACAAATAATGAAATGTGAGTATGATTCCATACTTAAAAATAATACATGGGTTTTAGTTGATCCTCCTACACATGTTAAACCCATCAGATGTAAATGGGTTTATAGGACTAAGTATAAATCAGATGGCTCCATTGATAAACATAAGGCACAACTTGTTGCAAAAGGATATGCATAACAAGAAGGTATTGACTATGAGGAAACATTTGCACCAACTATGAAATGGCACATTATTCATATGGTACTTGCCTTAACAGCACAAAATGGTTGGAAAGTACATCAATTGGATGTTAAAAGTGCCTTTTTAAATGGTGATTTACAGGAAGAAGTCTATATGAAACAACCTCAGGGTTTTGAACAAGTGGGTGCTGAACACAAAGTATGTAAATTGATAAAAGCTTTGTATGGGCTCAAACAGGCACCCAGGGCTTGGTATGAGAAAATGGATTCATACTTGAAATCCATTGGTTTTCATCATAGTGAATTTGATGATACTCTCTATGTTTGAGTGCAGGGTAAGAAAATGGTGATACTTGTTCTCTATGTCGATGACTTGTTTCTCATAGGTAATGATGAAAACCATAACAAGTCTATGAAGAAGGAATTAAAAGAGGTCATAGAGGTAACTCAAAAAGAGCATAGTATTTTCATTTCACAAACTAAGTATATTTTTGAGTTATTAGAGAGGTTTGGCATGAGTGATTACAAACCTGCCCTCACTCCCATGGAAAGTAACTTGAAATTATCTAAGGATGATAACAGTGCCTTTTTTGATGGCACCACATATAGACAATTGGTGGGAGGTTTGATATACTTGATGACTACCAGGCCCGATATTTCATTTTCAGTTGGAATTTTATCTAGGTTTATGCATGAGCCTAGAGAAATTCATTGGCATGTAGCAAAATGAGTACTTCATTACCTTCAGGGAATGAAAACATATGGCCTTGAATATCGCCACAACAAGAACTTCAAACTTGTTGGATGTTGTGATGCAGATTTTGGTGGATGTGTGGATGACAGAGTGTCAACCACAGGATACACTATGCATATGGGTTTAGCTGCCATTGCTTGGTGTTGTAAGAAGTAAGATATAGTGGCAAATTCATTAGTAGAATCAGAGTATATTGCAGCATGGGATGCTTCTAGAGAAATTATTTACCTTCATCATATTCTTAAAGATCTTCAAGTTTCTCAGTTTGCTCCTACACAGTTATAAATTGATAATCAGAGTGCAATCAAGATGTCCAAGAATCCAGTGTTTCATGCCAAAAAAAAACATATGGATGTCAAATACCATTATCTATGAATGCTGGTAGCAAAGAAAACTCTTGATCCAATATATTGCCCAACTGCCAATCAAACAATTGATATCTTCACAAAACCCCTTAATAGAATCAAATTTGAAAAATTCAAAAAAATGCTTGGTATGTGTCCAAAGACCTGACTTTGGATCATAGGGGGGTTTGTTAGGACTTGTTCCAAAGTCTTAACATTAGGTTAGATATTTGGTAGATAATAAATAATTATTGTAAATGGGGCATGCATCTTTTAGTAAAGACACCCCCATAAAATAAACTTAGTTTAATTATTAGGTAGTTTTAATGTTTTATATTTATTAATTAGAATTACCTTACAGGTTGTTTTCTCATATTTAGTTGGTTATAGGATTAGTTATTTTTACCAGTCATTGGTAAAAACTATATAAATCCATGTTTTCATTGTAAAAGGGTTAACAGAGTAAAGGCACCCTTATGTACTTGATTTTTTGAATTATTAATAAAATACTTGTGCGCTCACACTAAGCGGGGAAAAGGTTCAACCTATTTTGGTTCAGGAGTTATCATATATATCAAAGTTTGGTTAAACTTTGCAAATATGACCAAAAAAACCTTCAATATGCCTAAAGAATAGGGTATTTCACCTATCTTTACATAAATTTAGACAAATATCCATATTATTTACCAAATTTTTAGGAATGAACACTAACTTTGATGAAATCCTTCAAAGAATGCAAAGATTCATACAAAGAATGTAGATATTTAGTGTTATTTAATAATATTTATGTACTTTGAAACAATTATGCATATATTTAACAAAGTACACTATATTTTCACTAAGATGTATTAAAGTAATTACATAACGCCCTCCTTCTAGCCCCAACTTCTCCCTTCCTTTTTATGCAATTAATGTATTTCCTATGTCACTAGGGAATGGGGGGAAAGAAATGAACTCAATTTTAATTCCTAGAAGACTTGGGGATTGATTTATTTATACAAATACTACTAAAAATATCAAAATGGTAGAGATATGGCCATTACTTTTAAGTCTACAAGTAGACCCTATTGTAGGGATAACAAGTTATACATAGTGACACTTTATTTCTTGCTAATCTTTGTGAAATTACTCTAAACTTTGCCAATTATTTCCCAATCACAAATAAACTATGAATATTTAAATAATTATATAAAGTAAAGTGACTCATGGGGTAGATCCAAAGGTAATCTGGGTAAGGTAAAAAAGAAAGTTTGATTTAGATAGTTATAGGTGTCAATTCTTCTAACCTCTATGATAATAACATATAAAATTAGCATTCATCAAACCTATTGTAATAATCAAAGATAAATGAACGTAATTGAAGATTCAAAAGAAAGGAAATGCATATATATAAAAGTATATGTTGCATAAAAGTTACTCATTCACATTAAATTGCATAAGCACATTCAACTAAAAATAAGATGAAAATAAAACACATATACTAGTAGATTTGTTAGCCTAGTGTTAAACTCAAACCAACAGATGCATACAATGATATTATTACAGATTAGTCATATGAAAAGAATCATTTAATTCTCTAAAAACATGATAATTAGAAACCAAAAAATACACAATAAAGTATATAGACAATCTCTCAAATTCATAGCTCTTTTGCATTAATTCCATAACAATTGTTCCTTCTTCTATAATGAGGGGGAATGCCTCTATATATTAGTCTTAGAATTTCTTAAACAAGTTTAAGTGGGCCCATTAAAATATGCCTAAATATAGCCAAGTGGATAAAATGCCATATATTATAATGGAATATTATAAATTTAAATTTACAAAATAAATATGAATATTACTCAAGGCCTAGGAGGAGGTTGCTGATCAACTTGCTATTACTTCCTTTATTACTCTACCTCTTACTTTATCCAAACTTCTATGCATGCTAATTAATCCTAGTTAATTTTATCAAAATACAAGATCATAGTCTAAAATAGGTTAGGTGTTTCTTGAATAAGCCTGCCATGTTCTTCAAGTATAGACCTCAACACTTCTTCAATGGCCTTGGATCTCTCTAGCCTTTAGTTGGCAAATGCCATAATCTTCATTACCTTAATGGCAGTCTTTGCATTAGCTATGTCCTAATATAAATTTGTGATAAATACCTTTATTTGGGCCCTAAAATCCTATTCATCCATGAAACTACCATTATGTTTGGTCACCCTAGTGACCATAACATCCTTAAATAAGAGGGCAATCTTAAATTCTATCTTTTATAAGGGTGTAGTTAAATTCTTAACCTGTTCCAACCACCTTTTCAATATCCTTCTTATTTTCATCATTATGGTCTAAGCTAGGATGATGTCTTCAAGTGGAAATACCCTAAGGCCTAGGAAATTATTTCTCCTTAAAACTCTATCTAGGTTTGCCAACTTAGCATCATAGAGTGCAAGTTTTTGGTCAAATTTAATGACCAAATTATACTACAAAGTCTTATCTTCTTATCTTCTCTTCATGACCTTGTACAAATTGAAAACACTAATGACTACATTGATTAACTAAAAAATAATGTTTTTAGGCACTGTAGGTAATGCATGCTCCCTTAATCTCTTAATCTCTTGTTGCATTCTTTTCATCAAGGCCAATGTGGATTCTACATTGGTTTGGACCATGGACACATAGTCCTCTACATACTCATCCACTTCAATTGGGCCAACCTTCCTCTTCTTTATTAAATAAAAGAGAGACTCTTAACTTTCATAGGCCATAACTAAGATAAATTAGGGATTCTCAACTTTCTTCCTCAGCACTCTTTCCTTTGTGCCTATAGTAGCATCAAATCTCATGCTAATATTTGGTGTAGAGAGGACTACCTAAGGTATCTCTTATTTGGATACCAGTATAATATCTCTGACCCAATTTGGGACAAAATTAAGCATTATATATGTTGGAGGTGTCTACAATGGAGGTGATTGAGTCAAGGTAGAGGCTAAATCTATAGAAGGAATGTGCGGAAAATTTTCCAAGTCTTTGTACCCAAGTGTGCCAAATAGAGTTCTTATAGGGTTCATATTTAGGATAAATGAAGGTATTTTTTTAAGAACATAGCTATAGTAGTATTTAATGGGGTTGCAAGCAAAGGTGAATTTGGAAAGGTGAAGAGTTTTGAAATGGGCCTTAATAGCCTTGATGATGTAGGGGAACTAATGGCATATGCTACACTAGTAGTTTTTGCTATCTGGGAAGAAGTGAAACTAATGGCCTAGCTAGTAATGGTTCTTGATGAAGATGAAATATTAGTAGTAACATGATAAATGAAGTGAGGGATGGTAAATCTTGAGGAACTACTAGCTTGTCTCATGCTCATGTTAACTAAAGGTTGAGTAGTGGTAGTTGTAGAGGCTGATGAAATTAAAGCCAATGGGGGAATAATAGTGAGAGGAATAAACATAGAAGTAGAAGAAGAAGAAAATCTACTTATAATTTGTAAGGAAGGCAATGGGAAGGTACTTACATTGGGAGCCATTTTTCTAAGGGTGGCCTGAGGTGTGATAGTGGTAGCAATAGTCACTTGAGATATTGATGGAGTGGTTATTTCTCCTCTAATAGTAGTATTGGGATCCCTTTTCCTCTTTTATACCCTCTTAATGCTTCTTCCATCTAGTGCATGCATCTCTTCCATAGATATTTCAATACCTTATTGTAGTTCTTCAAGGTTAATAATAACAAGGTCACATTAACTTAGGCTTTCTAGAGAAAATCGCATAACACATGCATAGATTAATATGAGACCTTAGGAGGGATTAGGATTACTATTAGATCTTCAATGCTCAAATCTCTAAGGTAGGTCTTGAATTCTTGAAGTGGCAAGTTGTGGAGGCCTCCTTGGTCTATTCTTAATAAGAGGAACATTGTTTTCATCTTATTCATCTTATCCTTTCTCATTTTTAGTATCAAACATGCTCCCATGGGTTAGTGTTGGCTAAGACCTAAAATATATTCCTTTTTCATCTCTCTATTGATTCTCATCTCCATTTTGATTTTCTTCTCTGCATCATTCTGAAGCACCACCTCATCATTTAGAACATCTCTGTCTATCCACTCGTGAACTTCTTGATGGTTATAATCTATTGACACATCTTTATTGAATTTGAATAGATGTTTGGAAATGACATTTTTGGAATCCAATTCTATGAATTCATCTTTAGGTAATAGGTATGAATCCCTATGCTTAGCAGCTACAATGATATCATGTCACTTAGTGATCTTGGTACATCCTAGTTTATAAGGGACTTTATGGGGGGACATCATATTCTTATTTTTAAATAATCTATCAAATCCATGTATAATTTGATAGGCCATATCTTCCTTATCTAACTTCATTTGTACATACCTTGATAGTCTAAGAGGGGCCACCATCACTCCTATTCTAATGATTGTGTAGTCTAGATATAGCTAGTAGCTACCCATGTGTCTCAAGGTTTGCCTGACATAAGGGGGAACCTTATGCATCTTGCATTTTGTGATTGATTTATAAACCAATGGGTATAAATCTTCTAAAATCACTCTTATATTATGTCTAAACTAATGAATATGCATTGTAGAGAAGAGCTAAGTCATAACCTCTTGTCACTTAGGAGACCATAAATTTTGACCCATGGGTAGTTACATAGATTTAATCTAGTAAATAACTTATCATGAAGAAGTGGGTACCATTATTATAAGTGTCTTGAATTAAATACACTAAATTGTACCTGATAATTTCCTTAAGTGGGGAATCTATTAGTCTTATAGGATGATCTGTAGTAATATAATAGCCCTTATGTCCATGTAAGTAATGTGTAGATTAATAAATATTATGTTTAGGAGGGCCAAACCAATCCTAAATCCCTATTTGAATTATTGGATGGAAAATTTTCCATAATCATCCATGAGAACAACTCCCATTAGGTCAGTCACCCATGAAGTTAAGACCTTTTCCAAGGAGTACACTTCATACCAGTTGTTGATGACAACCTAGTTATATTCAATATATGGAGAGGGAAGGTCATAGTATTTCTCAAATCTTTTTCATGTCATAAAATAAATAGGTGGAACTTATAATATTGACTTGAGTATCCCATATTCACACTTCAACCTCTAAAAAATACCATAAATTAGGCCAATGCATGACATGACCTCTGGCTTGGTTGTAGCCTTATGGAGACCGACTATGTTGATGGCAAAGATATTAGAAGATAGTTGGATTATGTAAGGCATGATCTCATCATAATCAACCTCCATATATGATTCCACATTTAAATACATACTATTATAATGCATGTCACCAGATGTTATGACCTTAGGAATAAATTCAATGTCCTTGAAGATCAAAGAAGTACCATTCTAAAAAATAAAGTCATCATTCCTAAAGGAAATACTCTTACCTAGAGTATAAGGACCTAATTTTTCCATATTTTATAATATTCTAGGTATAAATCAATGTATTTTGTATCATTCTACAACTTTTAAGCTCTGATAATGGTAGTTGGGAGTGTAATTTGATAATGACTTGAGCTCTATCAAACCATGAGAGCACAAATAGTAGAGAAATAAAATGTGTATAGATTTAAAGTGAAAATATAAATAACCTTAATTGTGTAGCCTTTTAAAATATCAATATAAATAATTCAATGTTGATGGTGATTCTAGTTCATGCCATATTAATGGAAAGCTTATCAACATTGCATATATTTGAAACAATATTTGAACTATTGATTTTGGCAATTAATTACACCAAAATTTAAATATATCTTTCATTCATCTTTTATTTTCCATTAATTTTAGCTTTAAAGATAAATATTAATACATTTTAACATGTGGCTACCACCTTAGATCCATCTAGGTACTTACGGGGCCTGAATATGACTAGACTACCTAGTTGGATTGAGATTTAGACATGTCGGACCTTTTGATTACCTTGTGGACTCTCAAAATGTAGATTTTTGTGATGAATAATCTAAATCTCACCACTTAACATCTCTCAATTCATATCAATCTCTCAGGTGGTGAAATTTAATTTTTATTATCCATGGGAGTGTCATGCATCACCCTCATGGGCAATCATAGCTTTCTTAGCCAAGTGTCACTCTCATAAGAAATTATAGCTTTGGTTTTTAAGTGTCTCCATTAAAAGGCTTTTTGATAACTATCAAAAAATTGGAATAATCAAATGGTTTAGGTGGAAACATGCATCCCTCTTGGAGGTGATCTCATGTATCTCATATAGAAATAACATGAGAATGACACATGGTATATTTGCATAGGACCAAAGGGGACACACGTTATTATTGTAGACTATTGTTATTTCCTCTACTAGTTTTCATTCTTAGAAGGCACCTTGGATAACTATATATCATCAAACCTTGATCAGATATCTTGAGTGTACCTAGATGTACTTATAAGCTCTCATGAGTTTTATATGTATGCAACATGGTACAAACACATGGTGACCTTATATGAATCCAAGGGGGACACACGTCACCTAAAAAGGTTAATTAGGTTTGGTTAGTTACCTTTGAGACACATGATGACATCTCATGGGCTTTTATATTATGGCACAATACATGGGGGATGTGTGGTGGGTTAGATTTGATGGGATCACTTGGGTAGGCTAAGTTCCTAACACATAGCTCTAAGACTTGAATTCCACTAACTTGCTTCTTCATTATCTCTCTAGATGATTCAACATAGCTCATGGGCTTGGTAGATTTGCTCCCAGTGTCTTGTGTAGGATGCGATGAATCCATAAGGCATTCCAAGGCTTGGCAAGGTGCACACCTATCCTTTTAGGATGTAGTCTAAATTTTAACATCCTATAAGATATCATAAGTCACAACTTCAATTTTATGTCTTACAAAGTCAAGTGAAAAGCTAATTTAGATTATTGAAGACATCATATCCCATCTTAGGGAAACTTAAAGAACTTTAAAGAATTTTTTTTCAAGAAAATACTTTAAACAAAGTGTAATTTTAGTTAAATAACACCCAATGAATCTTGTTGCATTCATGTATATTAGAGATTTTGATCATACTTCTTTAGAAAAAGACTATCTACATGCAATAATTCATTATTGAATAAAAAGTGAAGAAGAATTGTAATAATTTGAATATTTATAAGTATTAATTTTGATTTTAAAATGAATGATTAACCAAAAAATTTAGAAACACAAGTATTGACAAATTCAATTATATATGTAGTCAAATGATTTAACATGTTTAGCATCTTGGGCACTTTTTTAAAAATGAAGAAAGGAGGGTCACCATTATAATAATAGAGGAATGTTGATCATTAACACACTACAACAATATCTTTCTGATCAAAATGACATCATATAGATATAGAACCTCATAATAATGCTTCAATGCTCACTTAAACATCATACCTCTTTGTGACAACACTGATAACTTGACTTAAACATTGACATTAAATTTGACATTAAAAAAGACATTAGGTTTTCTTCAAATTCTCTCTTGTCACATGGCTTCCTTATCACATCAAACACATAAACTCATACCTAAAATACCAATTACCATTTATCTTAACTAGATGTACCTTGACATCAATGACATCAACCATAACATCAATGAAAACACTTCTCAATATGCCCATATTCATTATAAATAATAAAAAGTCATAGGATCATAAGGGATAGGAAATGGTAACTATATGAATGTAATCTCCTAAAAATATAACTTGTTTAAATGAAAGATTATTTTTTGGTGAGAATTATGAATTTTTTTATTATGACTTGCTATTAAAATTGAGTAGTGTGTAAATGAAAATGATGGACTGTGATATTATTTCTTGTCAATGAATGTACTGTATATTTGAATCTACTTATAGAAATTAGATTTATATAGTCTAAATATAGATCATACCTAGGTGGTATAAACTATGCATGTTAATCTTATTATTTATGTGATAAATAATATAAGGGATAATCATTCATACTTTTGATGCACTAAATGTATGTATTTTGATTATTTCTATGTTTAGCATTTTTAATGCCTACTAGTAGGAAATAGTCTATATGAATCTTTTGGTTATATTCATGTTAACCAAATCTTATATTACTAGTACTAAGTAAGTAGTGAGACAGACTTCACTAGCTTACTAACATCACCAATTCTATATGAAGGTAATTTGATCAAGTGGTGTGTATGAATTTGACTAATCTTAAAGATCAATAACTATTAAAAACTCTGGCCAAAATAATTTTTAGTTAAAAATTATCATTTCATATGTATTATTTACATGTTTGTGTGGTATCATGTTAAAACATATTTTCTTTATTGTACGCATCATGTATTATAAATCTTATAGCACACAGGTACTAGCATATCTCTCTAAATTCCTACACCATCACTATCTATGCATCTATGAAGGAAGGGACATACCCTGATGGGGGATTGTGTAGGGTATCTGTGGTCCATTTTTGGTGTGTAAAATCACTCAAATGATGATCTCACTCCCCATAATAGTACTTATTTTGAGACTACACTTGAGATTTCCATAGATACTGGATTTAGGGAACTCGTGCTATGTGGAGCCTTGTATCTTGTGTCATGTATCTTATATATTGTATTGTATTTATTCTTATTGAAACATTATCCCTAATAAGATGTAACTATTTACTCATTATACATCAATAGTAGTGGTTGTATGTTTGTACCATATATAAATGGAAATTTGTAATTACTTTCCTTATTTGGTTTTACTTTATTTCAAATGATGTTAGTGATATATAATAGGTATATGTTACATGATTATTTTACAATTAACATACTTAGATATTTTTATCTGGATCACTAATTATATTCTCTTGGTGAAATATAATGAAAGAATACATTGATTAAAGTTTAAAAAATCACATTATTCTAAGTATATCCTAATGGGGATCTTACATTATTCAACAAAAACAAATATGCATAAGATCCTAGGACTAAGATATTACTAGCCTTCAATTCATAGGAAAGTAAGGAATTATATCAAACAATGTGATCCATGTCAAAGGATGGGATAACCTACATTATCATCAAATATTCCTCTTCATCCATATGTATTATTGGAACCATTTGAGAAATTGAGAATCAACTTTGTTGGTCTTGTAGATCTTCCATCTTAAAAAAATGATTACATCCTAATATGTATAGATTGTCACTAAATAGGCTAAAGTCCAAGCCTTATATTTTAGTAGAGAAGAAGTACTAGTGTATTTTTTGTATTTTAAGATCATGTGATAATTTGGTTCACCTAGAGAGATATTCTCATATCAGGGACTAAAATGTATGTCTAATATGATCAAACATTTCATGGAAGTCTACCAAATCAATCATAGGAAATATTATTCTTACTAGCCACAGTCTAATGGCCAAGTAGAAGTTACCAATAGAAATATGGAGAACATTCTAACCAAGATACTCAATAATAATAAAAAATATTGGGTAACTAGAATACAAGAAGAAGTAAAGGCCTAAAACACTACTTGGAATACAACCACTAGTTTTTCACCTTATGATTTAGTGTACGGTAAGAAACCTTTACTTTCTATTGAATTTGAATTACAAACTTTGAAAATAACAATTTAAGCAAGCATTGATTTGGATAAGGCATAAAAAGATATAATTCTCCAATTAAATGAACTTGATGAGATGAGGATAGAATGTTTACGACAAACATAAATGGTGTAGAATTAGAGGAAAATATGACATGATTCCCACATCAAATCAAGAAGATTTCAAGAAAGAGATAGGCATTTTTGCTTGACTCCAAGTTTTATCAATTTAAAGGAAAGTTGAGAATAAGATGGTTAATCACATATCAATTATAAAAAATATTTGAGAATGGATCTATACAATTGGTGCTAATAGATGAAAATTATAAAACTTTTCTGGTCAATACACATAGACTTACATTATATCATAAACCTATCAATAAAAAGGAGTTTTTTTAAAACATTAGGCATGAAGTGGTTTTCATGAAAGGCCCTAGTGTTTCCATGATAACAACTCCATGATGGTGTTTTTTGTAAAATAGAAGGAGACCACTTTTTAGTTTTCTTCTTCTAATATATATATATATATATATATATATATATATATATATATATATATATATATATATATATATATATATATATATATATATATATATAACCAAAAAAAATCAATAGTGAAAAGCATTTTCAGGATGTTATTGACAATGCTAATCACACAATCAGCTTGTTGGATGGTGATGAACTGAATAAAAAGCCTTGGATTGAAAATCATAAATGGTTGGTAAAGGGAAAAATAAAAAAAATTATTAAAAAAATAAAAAAATAGTGAAAAAATTATTAGTTTATTTTAGGCAATAAAATCACTGATGTATTTATTTGTATACACTCCTAAAGACTAATTCATATATTTATTCTCTATTTAAAATTAGGAGGTAGGAAAAGAATAAAATATATAAGTATGATGAGGTAAGTTATTTATCTACATTAGGTTAGTATGAGTCCTTTTGGTTCATGCATGTTCATGTTAAGTAGGAGTTTTGAGGAGAAGACTTCTTATAAGCTATCATAATAATAACTAAACAACAACATTTGATGACATGCAAAGGTAATAAGTGAAAGCACATGTAAGCAAAAGGAATGTCATCTCAAATTTATTCATATGTACAAATTAAATACCAATTAAATACAAAATACTTTGAATAATGATAACATGTTTTACGGTGCACATATATAATAAGTGTGATAGTACATTGAATAAAAACCTCCACATCATATCATGATTTATCTAGATCATGTCAACAACCACCAAAATAAAATTAATAACCATTTGATTTATTCCTTTCTTTTTCATTGCATGTTATGTTTTCCATTATTACTAAATATTTATAGCTACTAAATGACCCCCAGCTTTAAGAAAATTACTAGAGCTACCATGGGACAAAAGAAATGATCTGAACTTGAGTTCGTAACTTGACTGATAAATGATGACATTTTATAGCATTTTTGGAGGAAGTTGGTTGGATTCTATTTTTGTAAAAATTTGAAGGGAATGATGAAACTTTGGTGAATGAATTCAAAATCAAATCTAATAGAAGACTCCACTATAGTTAGAGGCATCAATATTTTAGTTTTCAACATAATCATCAATGAAATTTTCAAGTTTATTAAATAAGGTAAGAGAATACTTGGGGGAATTCATTTTTATGAGTTAATTGAATAGTTCAATGGAAATTAAAAACTATTTCTAGCATGAATACACAATCATCAAGGAAAGGCAAAAGGGATCAAGAGGGAAACCCTAATTGATCCTTATAAATTTGTTTTCTTTTGGGTTATGAAATATTTCATGTGTGAACGTCAATGCAGTGTTTTGGAGTGTGAAGCTATGAGGATCATTCTTCACCTCAAGTATGGCCAGTAATATATTCAACATAGAGTTAACCTCCCATTATATATATATGGATCCATTCAGGTTTGGGCCACTAATATGTTAGCTCTAGTTCATCATCATGGCCTTATCCATTTGATTATTCAACATCATTTCATTCAAAAAAATAAATCACTATGGAGGAATTTTTGTAAATCCAAAATCAGTCAATCTTCAACATCTCTTCTAAAAACTTCTATAAAAACACCAAAAACCAAGGCAAAATAAGAGGCTTCCTCTTCTAAGGTTTGAGTTTCATCTAGTCAAAGATGCTAGACTAGATCACAAATAACACATGATTGAATAGAGTTTTCATTAGACTCTAAAAAAAAGGAAATTAAGACTTAGGGTTTCATAGTCTCATCTAAACCCTGAATCTAAAGATATCCTTTTAGTAAGCACAATATAGGTACTTAGAACAATTGGAACATTACAAGTATATAAGGACACCTTTTTAAAGGAGCCCAGTTCCCTTATGTAGATAAAAACAAGACATGGAAAATTAATCTTGGTACAAGATGATAAAGATAAAGAAGTAGATACAACCCAATATCCTTCAACAATAACCATTATTTTATGCACCA
>JARHVA010007396.1:432500-520000 GCA_037957365.1 Torreya grandis
CTTCAACATTTCTTAAGGTTCTCCTTGACCTTATTTATGGCATCCCATTGCTTAAATGGTGCTCTTTTCAATTCATAATGCATTCTAATTTTACCCATAGAGTTGAGGTGCTCCCATTTGGTATACTATATGTGGCCAATGTTGAGAGGGGTTAGATGTAGACTTATTTGTTTAACACCCCTTAAATCATGGACACATTATCATATAACTATGTAACAATCTCTTCTTTAGGTACTTTGTCTAGACTAGTATATAATAGATATAAAGTTTGTGCCCTAATAACTTTAATTTTAATTATAGTGAAATCAAGGTAATACCAATAATCACCCATTTTCCCAATGGTTATTTTAATGTACTTTGATAATCTAGGGATGTTATTCCCATAGATGGCCTTATACACCATCAAATAAAATGTTTATGTGACTCTATAAATTTTTATCCTCAATTTGTATATGTGAAGAATATTGAATTCATCACAAATCCTATTTTTGGGATACTCTATAAATGATTTTGAAGGTTATACATATGATAGATGTAGTATATTAGTTATAACATATACCAAGTATAACATCATATAATAGTTTCCATTTGGTAGGTTTTTCGGGTTACTGATTTGATGTATCAAATTGGAACTTATTATTTATGTAAGGGGAAAAATTTGGTTAGAATTTACAATGATGTCCAACAATGGGACTCATATCTCATGGACATAATATATACTTGTGAAGCCATATAATTGATTTATCAAAGCCATGCAAATTATTATCCATGTTCCAAAAATGACTATGGGACTCAAAGAAATTGGGCCTCTAATCAAAAACTTTCCTGGGTTAGATGTCTAACGCTACAATATATCTTTGATTGAGTTTACAAACAACTATGAATTCACCATAGCCTCAATATAAGTTATCTCAATAACATAGAGCCTATAGTATCTCTCAAATACATTTCCCCCAATGTAGGACATATGGGAATTATTACATTGATGGTGTAATATTTTCCCATAAATTTATCCATTTTCAAATAAATCATAAAGTAAGTTGATGCAGGCCATTACCTCATGTTTCACCAAAGTGTTGGGAAAACCCAATGGCATATTAGCCAAAATTTCATCCTTGTATCATTGTGTAAAGGTAGATAGTTGATCTTTTTCTTTGTAAGGATCTGTTACATCCACTTCTACCCATAAGGATGAATAATGTTTAAATTGGTGATCCAATGTTATAAAATCAAACATTATGTCCATGAATTCAGTTATTCCAATAATGGAATATGCATAGGGCGGAGGAGTATGATATGATGAAGCCATTATTAATATGTAATTATTCTAATTTATATGAAAAAATTGAAGCCTTTTAGTTTATAGGGAGCTTTAATTCACATAATTCACATGATAGCAAGAGGGCAATGTAATCAATTCATGCTTTACAAATTAAATATATTAATTAAATTTATTGGCTCTAGGAATTAAATGTATTGAGTTTCCAATTCATGAGAATAAATTGCAAGCAATGAATTTTAACTCATTACTCACTTATTCATTTCTTATTTGAATTTTAATTTTACATTGTCAACTTTAGCATATTTAATTGCCACATGGCACCTTTTCACTACTTCTGGGTGCCTCATAATATTAACATGATATATGTATTTTGTTACACTTTTAGAGCTCATTTTTATGATAAATATATTATTTTATAATTAGTTGACTCAATCAGAGACATGTGCCTACATATCACTTATTTGTTGGGTACCAAAATCTACCTTTTATACTTTTCTCCTTAAATATCAAGTTTCTGGGATGATGACAATTGGCCAGATGTCATAGACTCACTTGCCTGGAATATGAAACTATTTAATGTGTATTGTGTGGACTTTAGATTAGTTTTATTTCAACACATAATTCACTAGAGGGTCATTGAATTTTGACTATGTACTTTGATATGTCAGATTGTGGGTTCTTAAGATGATGCCACATGGATGGATCTCACTTGTTTAGGCTATGGCATATATAATATCTCTGATAGGTAGTGAGTTGACAGGATTATGACACATGTATGACTATCACTACCTCATATGACCTTCAGTATTTGATTATGTACTTTTGTATTGTAGGCTATAGGTTGTATAGATGATGACACATGGAGTAATCTCATTCATTCAGAGGGTAGCAAAGATTTGAAAATTGTGTAAGAACCTATTCATTGTGGGTAAGTGGGATTAGGTCATGTAGATAGTCCATGAAATTCTAGATAACTACCAAAACTTATAACATGTATTATTGTTTAAGGATCTATAGGTGAATGAGATGAAGACACATGGCATGATCTCTCTTTATTAGGTGCACAAATGACTCTATCGATTGTGTCTTGGACCTATTGACCATGGATAATAAATATTGTGATGTGTGGATGAATCTTACTTGATTAGGTGAATAATAGACTTAGAAATTTTTAAATCATGAGAAATGAAGATAGATGAAGATGTGTGTCAAGATATCATTATTTGAGGCTAGCCTACACACTTAAGAATAAGAAACAAACTTTGGACAAGACATTAGGCTAGTCAATTAGTCAAATAAATGATAGTTATAGTCTATTCTAATTAGATATTGACACTAAAAGGAATAAAATATTTAGATTACAACAAATTTAACCTTTCAATAGTTATATTTAAAAATTTTAAAAATTGAGGTCTAAGATATCAATACAAAACATCTTCCAACCCAAATTCAACATGACAAAAAAGATGTAAATGGACTTTGTGATCCTTAAAATTATAACAAAGTCTTGATTATAGATATTACAACATAATTGAATATCTATTGAGATACTAAAACCATTTCCATGTGAGCTATACCTAGACATAAAATACATAAGATATGATCATTAAAATTCTAAATGAAAATTGGGTCCTCATATAAATTTTTTGAAGGTGGGATGTGTTGGTCACACAAAATACCAAGAAATATTTTTTTGGGTCATAGAACCAAATATCCTAGTACATATATTATATAAATAAGGTACAAATATATATTTATAAAGAGTTGAAGATATTCATAAATGTTTTATTCCTACAAGCAAGCTCAAGGTTTATTCTCTCTTCAAAAAAGTAATTTTTTTGAGAAAGTTCATATTTGATTTTGTTGAGTTGATAAGGCATATAGATAACATGGTGAATGGAAAATATGTATTCAAATATAAAAAATAACTATAGGATTACCTAGAGGAAATAAATACTTCTATTTCTTGTGTGTTATTACTCATATGCCTTGATTTCAAAAAAAACATTATTTACAACTATTCCTGAGAGCACACACCTTTAGACATTTTAGTTTATAATAATTATGAATGGATACAATCACCTACTTCCTTTATGAGATTCTAATTAAATATCATGAACTCAAGTAATCTTCAATTGAGAATAATTCCTATGATGTAGTGAAAACAATCAAAAAATTTAGATATTATATTTTAAATTCTCACACTATTGTAATTGTATGTAATATATTTGTTAAGTATATCTTGACACAACATGGAATTGGCCCCAAGAGAGGAAGTTGGATTTCAAAGGTACATGAAGATTATGTAACAAATAAGCTCACTATACTAATTATAGGGATAGGCTTGTTTCATATTATTGTAGAAGGAAACAATGATCAAAATAAGGATGTGCTAGATGAATTAAATAAGGAAGAATTTGAATTCTTTCCATTGGAAATATATGTTGGTTCTATTAATGAATGATATTCAAACATAATATAATTTATTACGTAGAGAGAATGTGCTCAACATATAAGTTCTTAAGACAAAAGTGATTAAATTAAGAGGTATAAATACATCATCTAGGATAATACTCTTTTCAAAGAGGGGTATTGTGGCTTTTTAAAGGTGTGTGGATAATGAACAACATAAAATATGGTTGTAAGCTTTTCATAATCAGGTATGTTTTGGCCATATATCTACACTTATTATTACACACAAAATAATAAGATATGATTGATATTGACCAAATATTTTAAAATAATCTCAATAATGGGCTTCATGATTTGTGGTGTTCCAACAATTTTTCCAAAGAACAAAACTTGTTGCAGTTCCCCTCAAGCCTGTAGTGATTGAATAACCATTATAATAATGGGATCTATATTTCATTATCACATTTATCTTACACTTAAGTGTGGGTCATATACATGTTATTATGGCCATCTAATAATTCAAAAAATGGATTGAAGTCTTTCTAGTGAAATAGACTACCGTTGAAGTAGTGTGTAGTTATATCAAAGAAAAACATGTTGGTCTAGTTCAAAATACCCTAAAATATTATAATGGATAATACTTCAAATTATTAATTATTTGAGATCATTGTATTCTTTGATGGAAATGTAATTTATTTTTCTAAATTATCATATTATTACCCTCAATGTAATGGAAAATCCAAATGATCTAACAAGAACATTTTTAATATGATTTGTAGATTGGTGGATGAAAATTAGAGGAATTGGCATAAGAAGCTATATGACACATTTTGTGTTGATCATATAACTCTAAAAGTAGTCATGGGCATGTATCCATTCTATTTTTTTTTTTGGGAGACATGTTGAGATCCCCATTTCCTTAAATTTTCCTACTTACATTTAGTAAGATTAACTAAGAATGGGAATTTCCAAAAAACTTTTGACTAGAGGATTATGTACTTGTATAATATTTAAGAATAAAAGATAATTTTTTTTTTATCGAAGTACTGAACATCAAAATAAAGTGATTTTTTTTACAAAAGGGAAAGATAAATATATTTTAATATTTTATAATTGTTCCCTTTGTGGGATAACATGAGAGAATCATATCCATGGGAAATTTTATTCTCTATGGATAAGTCCATTCAAGATCTATCATTTTTATAGAGGTAGTACATATTAGCTGGTTTATATGGATGGTATGTCTATTCCATTGACCTATAATGGGAAATATTTAAATCACTATTTTTAGTGAAATACATTTTTCCCCTGCATGTATATAGGTTAGTTTATGTTTCCTTTTTGTATTGTCTTATTTTATTTCCATTTTTTGCCTTTCCTTCACATTTAGTGTATTACCTTGTACTATTTTTATTTCCTTTTGGTATTTTTAGTGTCTTGTTGACAAATATTGAAGTAATAAATATGACTTTGTGGCCCAATAGATAAGTTTAGTAAAAAAATTAACATTTAATGTCAAAACAATGTACTTATGATCATCCTCTATACACACTTAACCTATTATCAATTCCATGGTTTTAAAATAATTTTATTCTACTTCTATATGGATTAACCTCTAACTTAAAGTAAATATAATACTATTTCTTCATATTAATTATTACAAACAACCTAAGATAACCCCTTTATTGATTCATAATTTTGGTTTAGTTATCTTTGCTCCTAAAACAATATCACTTGTTTAGGATAATCTCGCTAAACAATAGCATTTGAAGCTATCTATTTCATCCTCATGTAAGATAACTACTAGTTTCTCAAATTCAAATTCATTTAACAGTTCATCCTACATGTTTTATAAGTCAAATTCAAATAAAATCAAAATATATCACTATATAAACACATTTTATATTCATTTTTCACTATAGGCTTCTATATTATAAATTCCCTAAATTATCTAACTTTGCATTGATAATAAAACACATATTCTTCCCAATTCTAAGTTCTCTTAGCCAAATAAATACATAGCTAGATCTGATTACAATAGCAAGGTCATAAGTCATTGTTTAAACACCTACTCACACCAACATATATCATTACACTAGTATATCACACACACCATCATAATATGGGATAAGTAAATGGAGTTTGATATCTCTTCATATTAGTGGTATTTATGAAATAATCAACACATGGGGTGTTGAGTTTAAGTGAGATTTTATCCCCTAACCCCCTTTCTATATTATTACATTTATTCCTCATTATTTGAACTAGGGTTAGAGTGAAGAAGAAGGAACCCAAAAATACCATAGTAAATCAAGTGATATTAAATATATACAAAGGAGTTACATGAAAAGGCACATTTATTAATATTCACACATAGGGAAAAAATCCAAACATACATTGACACACCCTATAGAAAACAATAAAGGTCAACCTAGTCAAAATAGTGTGGCCTTGTATTAGGATAAAATGGAGACATGCTCCTAATTCACAATGACCTCAAAAATTCCCACATTCGATTACATAGTCTCATTTTTAGTCCATAATACTCGAGTTCTAGTTACATTAGTTGTATTTATTAATTTCCCCTTTTATCAAAGTTCTAAAAATATCAAGTTCCAAATAAATCATGTGTATTTATTTCATATCTTATACATTATTTTTTTACTCAATTTTTTGTCATAATGAGATTAATACTTAATCTCCAATTTTGATAAAACATATTGGTGGACCTACTGATCATTGAGTACTAAAAAACCCTAACCATTCATGTTTCTACAGTTTATTTCCTTTTTTTTTATTATTTATAATTGTTGTTTTTTGGTAATCAGATCTGGTAAATTATTTGTTAGTAATAAACTCCAAAGTTTTTATTTAATATTTATCCAATCTAATAAATATGTTTCTACATCTCTTAGAATAAGTATTAAACTAAGTGGTACTCAAATTGAGCATAGTCATATCCTAATTAATAACATCAATTGAAAAATTAGTAAATAGGTTTTAGGATACTAAAAAAAAGAGATTTAATAATGTATCTTTCAAATAATCCATATATGCATTATGTATTTTTTTTTAAATGTTATATAATAACTAAAAAACATCTAAAATTTAATTTTTTTATACAACTACTTATATGTGATCCTTGCCTATCTCTACATCACTCAATACAAATTTTATACCAACATCTACTATGGGGGATATCCACAGGTTTAAAAAGATTGATGTGCTAATCTCTATTCAGTTACTCTATATTTTACCTTCAGTTGGTATACATTCTATTATTAATGTACAATACCGTATAACATTGAAATTATTTTAAAAAAAGGTGTTACATTTGTAGCAAGGTGCTTTGAAACATAATTAGACATTTAACTAAAAAACATTATTGTATACTCCATTGGCTCAACATTTTTTACCCTATCCTCTACCACCTAGTTTTGTGGCATAAAAGCTTACATTTTATGATGGAAAAGGGGACCCTAACCTTGATAAAACTTTGAGAGTATTTCACACAACAAGTTTGGATTATTCATCCAATGATAGGTTGTTAACCACATTACTTCCCATGAGTTTAAAATACAATGCTCTAATATGGTTTTAAAATTTAAAAATATTAGTCACTTAATGTATTCAATCCTTTGGGAGATTTATTCATTGAATATTTAATTAAATATAAGTAAAAATATTTCATTTTCTTAGTTTTCTCAACCCAAAAATAATCAAATAAGCCTATCACATATTATGTATTATGGTTTAAGACCATGTTAACCAAAATGATGAATCATGTGGGAGATAAGTAATTTCAAGATATATTCAAATATATCTTTCTTACACCTCTACATGAATATATTATGTTTAATAAATTTATATCACTCATTTATTTATGTCATATAGTTAAATAAAGAGAGGTTAAGTTTTTGGCAATGAATAATCTAAAGTATGTAACTAACCCAGTTTCTAATTCTCATACAAAGAATCTAAATAAGCCATCATATAAAGTGAAAATAACTGAAAAAAGTGAAAATAAGAATGATCACATGATGGTAGTGAATGTATTTTCAGATCCTAATCCAAATTTGTGTTATCTACTCCTCCATGGAGATAGTTTACCAAATTTATAGAAGATCCCTACAAGGTGTTACAAAATTTATTAGAATGTCACCTCATATCTCTTTCTCCCATTAAAGATTTTTATGTGAGTAATCCTCTTCCAAAAGGATTTGATCAAAATTATTATTATGATTTATTTTTATGAAAATAAGCTTATATTATTAATATAAATATATCAACATTTATAAGACTATTCAAAAAAAAGTTGTTAGTAAGAAAGCACATAATAATGTCCCAATAGGCCTAAAATAATAAACAAAAAGGAGGAAAATCCAAGAAACAAGGATGTAAACTAGGCCAAGACTAAAAAATCTCAAATACATAAAAATAATAATTAAGCAATAGCAACAATAAAAAGATGAATAAAAGAGAGATCATGATCAAGAAGATCACCCCATTTGAAGCTTGGAAGATCTTTCATTTCAATAATAGAGTACCATATAGAGTCAGAGGTGTGTTGGTCATCTTCTCATTAAAATTTCATATCTTTGTTAGAGCAAGAGGGAGAAATATACAAGTCATGCCTAGGGAATATTTTATTTGGTGGTGGTTTCCTACCACCTTGAGAAATCCCAAGCAAGTAAATCCATCAGCACTAGTCCATAGGAGGAAAAAAACCCCATCCTTAATCCTAGTAGGATGAGGAGGTCGAGAAACCCAACCTCCATGATATGATATGGGAGGAGAATGGTGCTACTATGGAGAGATAATAACATTATTTTGATAACAACGTCAAGACTAGATATGATGAGGGAATCCTCAAGGAGGGATATTACCACATATCGGTGGTGTGTCCCAAGGTGAAGTGGGTAAAATAAAAGTAACATTATAGGGGGCATCCCCTAGTGGTGAAGTAAATATTGTAGGTTATCTATCTCCATATCCACTTTTTTAGTTTGAACTTTCATTTGAAGAAGAACATTAAAAACATTCATATCCTTATTATACATAGAAAAGTGAATTTTAATAGAAACATTAGATAATAAAGATGAATTCCTTTCTTTCCATATCCAAAATATAATATCCACTTGGAAAGCATGTCAAACTTAGGTTAATTTAAAGGTCATTTTTGGGTTGTCTCCCAAGTGTGTATGAAACCAACTAAAGGGGTTTGAATGAAAAGGCTTGAAAAAGTAATGTATCCAAATCCATGCACTTTTGGCCTTAGGGAAAAACTACAAAAGGTGCATGATAGTATATAGGTTCTATTATAATGGGAATCAGGGTTACACAACCCATAATTTAATTATTACTCTACTTATAGGAATAATATGATGAAGTAAACACTAAGAAAAATGAGATGACTTAGTTCAATATGCACAAACTAGACAATCTAATAATGTCTCCCCTAGACTGTGAGGAAGGAATAAATATTCCAATATCAATTAAGCTTGTCAACCATAGGGAGATGTAGTGAAATACATTCATAACCTTTTTGATAAGTGTTGTTCTTAAAATGGGTGTCAAGATACCATTTATAATCTTTCCACCAAGAGTGAGAATAATTAACCATGATTTTATAAAGTAGTTCCATTGAAACAACTTCCATAATCTCTTCATAAGATTTTTTTTCCATAGAGGAAGGTTTGATGATCCAATAAAAAAACTCATTTTACACCATAATCACCACATATTAACAAAGTATATAGTGGGAGGAATAGAATTCAAAATGGATACCCAAGAACTTAAAACTTTCATCATGTTAGAGAATATTCCACTTGTAGTGAACCAACCAAGGAGGTAGTATAGGAATGATTGTTTGTAACACTATATTTATGCCATTAGATGGTATATATAGAATTAAAAAAAAAGTATCAAAACAAAGAACGCCATTAACAATATTAGATTAATCCTTAATGAGAGTTAGATAGGAATCATTTGTAAAATTCCCTTTAATAAGTTACAAGGAATCCTCAAAAAGTAAGGATATATTGTGGAAAAGGCCTTGAGATTGGGCATTGAAAAGTAGATATATGAAATTTTAAATAATAAAATAAAGCATTAGTGCTAGAAAGAAACCTTTCCTAATGGATCAAAAAATATTAAACTACTTGGAGCTAACTCCATTGATGGAAAGAAAGGCATATGTGTCAAAAAAACATATGGATCAATTATAAGAAGGTTAGGACAAATCCTAGAGCTTGTAACATGGCCAAAAAGATTGGCCACTCTATTTGATCATATGTTTTTTTTATGTCAATTTTGATAAACATGTAATTATGATTGGAGTGGTGAACCCATTCCATGCCTTCCTATATAATAATAATAATTTCTAGGATATATCTACCTTGGATGAATCCTATATACTTAGGTTAAATAATCAAATACAAAAGGTGGAAAACTTGAAACATTAAAACTTTGGCTATAATCTTATAAGAGACATTAATAAAAATGATTACCCTCTAATTATATATCATTTTAGGGTCTCTATATTTTAGGATGAATCTATTGTACCCTTTGTTAATTCTCAGTCCTAAAGACTAAATTTGGAAGGATACAAAATATGCATGATAAATATCAAGACTGATAGTGTCCCACATTTTTTTTAAAATTCACAAGGAAATCCATCACAACCATGGGATATTTCATTAGATATTTTAGTAATGGACTCATAGATATCCTCAACAAAGAGTTTTATATCATAATGAAACTCTTTGAAAAGGAGAAACTTTTCTCAGAATAATTGAAAGGCATTGGTCAAGAGCTTGTTGTCCTTCTAGGGAAGGTTCCTGAGTTTTAAAAACCTATTAATAATGTCTAGCAAAGGTTATAACCATATCAGACACTTTAGTGAGGTGGTGACCATCCTCATGGATGTATTTTATCTACTAAAATAGCATTTTTGATTTTATAATTTGAAAAAAAATGGAATATTTTCCCCTACTTTAAGCTACTGTAAACATTATCTAATTTGAGATCCTTGAGCATTGTACATTCCTAAAATTTGGATATTTTACATTAATATGGCTACCTACAATTAAATAATTTTTATGAAGGGGTTTTATTCAAGTGCTTCCACTACACAAATAATCTTTAAGGAGTTGGTAGAGTAGGATAAAAGTCATATCTTTTATATCGAACAACCATAAATCCAAAAAAATATAGTCATCTAATTGAGTGTATCAACCCACTAATGAATCTAACTTAGCTACTGAATAGGCTGGGGGAATAGATTCCAAATCCACTTAATGTGTGCTATGGTGGGACCATGGTATAGTTAGGTAGTATTAAAAAATTACTAAGTTTTTATGACTTTGGGATTTTTAAATAACCAAAGAATGTATAAATGGATAGGTAAATGGTTAGAAGGGATAAAATATAGAAAGGCCTCTATTGATAGGTGAAATTTCCTATTGAAGGAGAAGTATGATTGAGTGGAGAGTATAGTCTATTCATGTTATTTTATCAAAAAAATCATATCCTATTCAAGGTTTGGTCCAATTTTACCAAAATTAATATGTGGGATGATGTACAATGTTGGGATCGTAAAATCCAAATTTATTTTTTGATGAAAATCCACACCTCTCTTTTGATGACAGTCCATCTCATTAATAAAATTACATTATTCTCAATTTGTTGTTCCACCATATTTAAGTCACCAAATATTTCCCATTACATTTTAGGTAATGAATTGTAAATGAATCACCACAAAGTCATCCGCTCATGAACAAAATTTGAGGCATAAACATTTACGATGCCAAAAGTGTGGTGAGTCTCAATATTGAAAATGGCCTAGATGAAATGATGTGATGGATAAAATCCATAATACCCAAACATTTTGGATAAATAAATGTCACAATGACACCATGACTTCGGTCATGATTTATTATTATAACTAAACTATTAGTCCATATTATTTTGTTGGCAATGCATAAAAGGAAACCCACCACCTTAATTTCCTAGAGGCAATGAATGTCCACATCTACAAACTTTTATAGAAACTATCTTACCACATACTTACAAGTTGATTATATAAGTATATAAGCATTTAATTAGTATAAATTCATATACTACAGGTTTCGAGAGACATATCTTTAGAACCAAACCCTTTAAGGGCCTAATATCTATTATTTAGGATTTACTCGTTATTAAAAATAAAAAATTACTATCATCAAGTAACCCTTTTAGATTACAAATAGACTAAATACTTTTTATATTTCCATATATAGGTACTACAAGAGTGAGCCAAATATTTTGGGAAGGACTGTGCGAGTGCTTGCTTTCAACTAAAAAGGAGAAAAAAGGGGATAGAGAGAAAAATTGTTGGGAGAAATTTTGAATAAACTTAATATCTAAATAAAACATTCATGACCATGGGAATATTGTAAAAATGGGTTTTTTCATTTCCACCTTAGAGTGTGATGAATCCTTATCAATTTTAGTTTTAGTGGGAAACTCCCTAGTAGGTTGAGTTGTATGCATAGGTGCATGTGGCACAAAACTAGAAGATGATTTATTTTATCTCCTAGGACCTCAATGAGCGGATGCCTTGTTATGTTTTTTTTTGCGTATCAAAATAATTTTCTTCTAATCCTCATAACTATTATTAGGGATATGAGAATTTGGTTTAGGAGCTAGCCTAATACAAGATAAAAATAATAGTTTATCCTTAATATTGTAATACATGGTTTGATAATGGAATGAAGTGTTGGGTAAGTTGATATAGAGAATTTGATTTAAATGTCGAGACTCACAAAAAATCAATTTAAATGTCAAATCTCAACAAATTTTTTTTATCCTTTGATAAATCAACTTCATTGTAGACCCAATTTTAGAGCTAGGTGGAATAAAACATTATAGGCTTATACCAATGTAAAACATGATTTGGTTAATGAAATGCCAATAAGGGAGATGAAACCTAGATACCTAAAACCAGATGAGGAATTTTAGAGTACAATTATTATATATAAAAATCCCCATGTCTATGGGGAGTGTATCAACAAGGAGTTATGAATGTTTCAGGTGAAAAATTATTCAATATCACACCAAAATGGGTAAGGTCTGTGAAACATAATAGAAAAATCCTTTCACCATATTTTAGATGCTCTCTATCTCAATGACATGAGTGGTTCAAGAATATTAAACCCAAAACTTTAGAATGATTTTATAAGGGATAGGACCAAAAAAATATCATATTGATCATAATTGATCCAACTATTAACAAGAAAATATAAACTCAGGCATAGGTAAAAAACATCAGGTTGAGATTCATTACCTCATCGTAAAATTTGGGGAAATTTTTCCTTAGTTACTTGAGAGGTGGTGCCATGGCTTAGGTCTCCTTGTTCATCCACCATGACTTCAAAAACTAGATGGGAAAGTAAGGGGCCATTTAATATCCTGAGCTCACCCTAAGATGAGGAACCTAAATTCCAAAAAATGTGATTATCTTGTGAGGGCCAACACTATAGAGTGAACAAACGCTAGTAAGAAATGAGAACACATAGAAAAAAAACATAGTAGATAAAATTTAACCTCAAACTCAATCCATTCATAGATTACCATGTCACATTACCAACATATGAATAAGTTTGATACCTAAGATAAAATATTTGATAGATGAGAACATCACTAATGTTGGTACATCTACCAAAAATTACAAATTTAAAACTAGGTGAGAGTAGACCAATGAATATCTTCAATGATTATTTTCCTAAGTAGATAGGTCAATAAATAATAGATAAATTAGAAGTGTATTAAACATAATGCATAACCTTCCACTATATTTTTATCATCCTCATATAGAATCACAACATCCTTTGAATGGAATAATTGGTACATATCATGTTTTAGTTCTATATATACTACTTATTACATTCTAATATCATGATATAATAAATGATGATTTTGATTTACACTCTTTATTGATTCTAATTTACATTGATCATTAACCTATATAGTGTCATGGTTGATAATGGTTCAGGTGTGAATATGTACACGATCACAATTATCTCTCATTTTGGCTACATAGATAAGGATATACTTCCTACATGAATAGTAATCAAGGGATTCAATAGAAATGTCCAGAGCTCTATTGGTGAGATCACATTACCACTACAAGTTGGATTATCACATGTAGACAAAAAATTTATAGTAGTATCCAATGTAGGATTATTTAACATATTATTAATATGTCCTTAGATTAAACATCTTCATGAACTACCTTCAATAATACATAGATGTTTGAAATACATTTTCACTAAGTAGGTTATCAGGGTTCATGGTATTCCACATTAATGTCCCATCCAACTAAAGGTAAATTTCATACACAACAAATATTAGTTAAGTAACCTAAAAAAATTCAACCTATTTATAGCAATTATAAATAAATGGACAAATTTATAAGGAGACATATCCTTAAAAATCCACTTAATCAATGATTTATCATAGATTCTAAAGATCCACTCTCTAATTGAGTAAATCAAGCACATAGTTATCATGATACCAAATGGGTTCTAAATAATTCTAAATATCACCATGATAAATAATATACTTAACATATTTTAAATTATTATCATGATAGTGTAACTTATGTTAAAGAGCCAAATCACTTTTTAGATTCTGAGTTGAGACTAGATACTTCAAAGTGGCTTGATACTTTCCATTCACAAGAGGTTATACTTCCTTTGTTAGAAATATTAACTATTTATTGTGAAGATATCATGTGAGTCATAGGTTATTATGTTCATTTTTCATTTATACATTTTCAAATATAAAAAAATATAATATTTCAAAAAATTTAAAAATCAAGTGTTATACATGATATTTTTAGTTCATTTACATTAGTCACTTTATACTTTAGTATATGAAATATTTCTCTATTTCTAGTTTTATATCAAATATAATTCACAAGCGTACTCTATTAAGTTTTAGAATATACAGGTATTCACTTTCAAATGAGATTGCAAGAGGTGATATTATCTCAAACCTAGAAAATTTACATAAATAAAAGTGATATTTTCCAAATGATAACTCACTGTGCTCTTGTCCAATTCTAGTGGACATTTCATAGTGAACATAAGCTCTAAATTATTAGATAAAAAATAGTCACAAGATTTCTATGCTTTTTGGAATCAAAACAAGTTCATTGAGGGCATATTTTACTTGGATTTCATCACTATATGACAATTCATTTTGTTCTTAATATAGTAGAATACATTGCATAGATATTTCCATATTCACTCATTTATTTTCACATTTTTACCTTACTAGATACCTAAGATGTTGTGTGTCATTATGTTACCAATTGATTATGTATATCAATTTCACTTATTCATGAATGATTATCTTGTTTTCTTCTTTACTACATGTTTTGTGTGTATTCATTTATTTGGATTTTGGACATTCAAACACGTCTTTATTTGAAGATCTAAGAATTATTGAATGTTTTTATGTGTGTGAGGGACATTTGCATATTTAAATTGTATATGGCCTCTTGGAATTATTCCATGTTTCATGTCATTTAATGTTTGTTTTTTGTGTATGCATTATGAACATAACTCTTGTTTTCTATTATTTTCTCAATTTGTGATGCCATGATATATATCAACCATCTTCCCCGAGTAGTTATTTTCAATTTCAAGTAATCTATATTGATCATTATTTATTGTGTGCTTAATTATTACTATCACTAATTCTTAGGTATAATAAATTAATATTTTTATTAGATTATCAATATGATGCCATGATCTCTAATTTAACCTTTTAGGGTTTTACAAAAGTAATTCCTATGTTTGGTTAAAGGGATGTGATGTCTAAATCAGTTAAATAATATGAAATAATTAAGTACTAATTTTTTATGGATTTTGACATATTTTTACTTTCTAAAAATAGTAATAAATATGTATAAATATATAATTATCTAGAAAGTGACTTTTGTAGATGATCTTAGTTTTGAAAATTGGGTTCTAGATAATTTTGAGTGTCATGAATAGGTTATTGGGATCTATTTGCTTATTGGACAGTAGCACCCCATATATAAAATAGTGCCATACTATTTTAGTATCCTAAAAGTGATTATAGTTTATTATTTACAATATTGTTACTATTTTCTAGGAGCCCCTACACTTGTGTTTATAGGTCCTATTCCTACACACATGAAATTTGGAATTCTATGTTGTGCCTGGAAAACATAATTTAGTGTGTAAACCCTAATCCTAATTACAAGTATGGAATGAGAAATAAATGTGTGTTAATTATTAGGATAGGTTGAAAATTATCAACACCCCAATATGAAGAGAGTTTCCTACATACCAATACTCTGAGGGGGGGTCAACTCTAATGTAGTTCGCCCAACTAGTGTCTGGTGCAAGTGCAAGTGAGTAATAGAATAAGAGTCGATTTGGATGCTTTGAATGTGATTGAGCTTTGAGATATTTGAAATTTTGTCTTAGGGATGTTTTATAGGGTGGTATGCAGAAGTAGGGAAGAATAGGGATCAAATACCTTATTTTTTCTCAACTTGTCTTTTATTTAAATATGTTTTTGCATCTATTTTCCATCTAGTGAATAGAGGTTAAATAGTATTATATTTATAGAGATGTATAGCTTGTAAAAAGAATAAAATGTACTTATTATAACCTTAGGAGGGTCACATGTTTGGAAAATTATCCATTTAGGAGATTTAGGGCAAGGGACAATAGTGCCCAATTGAGGACACTAGTGGCATATGGTTGTAGTGTCCCAAATGTGGCACTAATGTCCACCTAGTAGACTATTGGTAAAACTGGGTTGAGATCTAGGAAATCTATCTTAGGACTATGTTTAAGATGATTTTAGGTGTATGTGGTCTATACAATGATTATAAAAGTGTGTCTAAGGCTCTAGGATAGGTTTAGGGCTAAGTTGGGAATATGCTAACACATACAACACTCTTAGCATCCAAATACCACTTTTAGGTGATTACATTTCCCCCCCTTCATATAGAAATGTAGTAAAGCAAAATGACTAATATAAATGAAAAAAAAACATACTTGGACTTACCTTGGAAGTGAAGCTCATGTATCCAAGTCTGACTACATGAATCTAGGTATGCATATGTGAAACATGATCCAAATCAATTACCTATAATGATACATGAAAAAACTAGTCCTTACTTAAGAGATGATAAAAAGTAAAAGACTAAGATAAATAAAAGTAAATTAGTAAAATTAAGTAAAGAGAGAGGAAAAGAATGAATACACCTCATTGGGTATGTGAACTAATACATGAACTTGGTGGCAACCTATGTGTGTGAGTGTACATAGTGATCATAGCAATAAATTGCTTGGACTAAGATGATATCATATTAAATCCTCATATGGGTGGCTCAATAAATCAATCTAGTTTTTAATCCATCCTTACCCACACCTACTTAGTGGATCTTGATCTTTGAATAGCTTAGATAAGATTGTAAGTGTGTCTAACCCTCTCATATAGGTGGCTCAATAACTCAAGTAGGCTATGAATCCATCATTTCCCACCCATGTGAAGTATATGAATCATAAAATCAATTCTAAAAAGTGATAACATATCTAAATAGGTATATCTAATTGTGTATGTCATCTCCACAACCACTCAGGTATATTAGGTGGCTCTAAGCTACTCAGTAATGGCATCCACTATAGATGGAGTATGGCATGAATATGTTGATAAATTAGAATGTGATAGTAAGTGTATATAATGATATGGAGTTTTCCATTCCATCTTATCAACCTATGTATATCTGAGTATATGGAACCTATATGTCATGTGTATGCCCCCAATCTAATTTATGAGTATACTAATTATGAATTGAGTATGTAATAACTAAATCTATGTAACTAAACTGAATGTGTGATTGATCATGCCACACATGATGACCCCTAATTTAAGTGATCAGTATGAATTTGAGCTGAAATGAGTGTATATAAGCAAAATCTAAACATAATTGTCAAATTTGTGACTATATCTATACAAATTTGTACTATACCTAGTGTACTAGTATAAATAATCTAGATAGTATTAAATATGGGTCTATTGAATAGTAGTGCCTATAGTGGGAAATATCACCATGTGGTACTAGTGTCCCAATTTAGGCACTAATATCTACCTGGTCTACAATCTAGGAGATCTAAACTATTTTATGAGTCTCTATTCTTTTTTGTGTCTACCTTGTGTTTGATTTTTAAAATTGAGACTATGTGCTGAAATTTTTCTATGAATAGAAAATTAGGAGCTTTATATCTATGACAAAACCATGTGAATTCCCCCTCTTTTGAGGGTAGTTATCAAATCTATGTAAGAATGATCTTCAAAAGAAGTATCTCTACAAAATGTGTTAGCCAGAGCATATGCATGATATTCCAATAAAATGTACAAATATAACATCAAAATGTAAATGAATCTGAGCATGAGTAAGTAATGTAAGATGTATGTTTTAATATATAATTTCACAAAGGTGTCAAGATAGATGTAATAAATGTATTATAGTAGTAAATATAAGTAACTACCTAACAAGATGGGGCATGATGTCCATCACATCTCCCAATTAGGAAGGGTAGATGCATGAGATCCCTTATGGCATAAAAATTGGTGTGTGTGTGTGTAATAAGCAAAGATAAGTTTTATGGTATAGAAACATATAAATAAACATACATAAAAGCATATGAGGCACACAAATTTAGGCCAAGGGGCCAAAGTAAAAGGGACATTGTCACATGTCATTAAATCTAAGAATGAAGACATAAAAATACATGTTCAAATGTCCACATAGTCAAAAATTAATTTATATTAGAGCCACCTAGAAGGACATGTTCAAATGTATATATATAGAATTAGGAAAGCACACACAAAGGACATGGGCACATGTCAAAGGCATATAAAAAGAGAAGTGACATAGAAACACAGAATAATGGCATATTCAAATGACCTGAAAATGGAATAAGCAATAGAAACACAATAAAGTCTAATATAGGAAAACTAGAAATGAACGCATATATAATTGTGTGGTACAAATCTATGTAAATGTTAGGATGCACATATGTTGAGTCTAACTAGTGATAGTAAAAAAAAATCTAAGGAATGAGTAACAATGATAAATATCAAGATGTATCAATGCACAAAATGTAATGGATAATATGTAAATATAGAACCTATAGTATCAACTATGAATGAGATGCCCTCGAGTGGGTGGATGTATCGAATGAATAAACCTAGATTAGTGTATATGCCCATAATGGGTAGATGATATCTAGTCTGGATCAATGTAGTAGACTGGGGTCTTATATGTAATCTATAATCACTCGATAGGACCAAGTGAAGCATATGTGTATGATAAAACTAACTTTACCAAGATAACTAGTAATATTCAATATCTAACAAGTAGTATAAATGTAAACATAAGAATGCATATAATCTATAAATTTTATATTTTCAAAATATTTAAATGTTTTTATGCTTTGACATGTTATATTATTTTTGTTTTTTTTAGTATAATATATATACAAGTAAATGAAAATAAACTATGTGCAAGGTGTGAGAGATAAGGAAAGTATGTATAAGGGTAGGAACTACACTAAACAATGAGTCTCATGGGAGACTCACTATCACTATGACCTATGTTGAATAGGTAAATTTTGATCATGCATGTGGTGTGAAAGGGAAAGTGTGAGCCCATGATTTGATGTGATGTGAAATCTATGTCTAAAGCTACTTGTGTAGTGATGTTATGATGTTGTGGCATTAAATTTGATGCCCTGCACACTTTAAGGGTCTTAGGAACCCATCTAGTAGAAGAAAAAGTTGTATGTGATGTAGGTACCCTATCTTGAGAACCCTTATAACCCAATAAAACTAATTTTGCCATAAAATAAATATAGGAAGGCCCTCTATAATCTTTTACATATCTTTGATGCAATGGTCTCTCTAGTAATGGTCTATGTGGGAGAGTATGCGTACATGCAAATATTGTAGGAGTAGACCTGGGTTATATTGATTGATTTATTGAAAACTATGATTATTGCATAGGAGATAAAATATCTACTATAACTAATAACTATGTAATATCTATTAATGGTGATGGAGCTATAACTTGTGTATGTGTTGTAACTATATTTACTGTTTGTGATATAATTGTAGTTGCAATGAGTAGAGGATACTCATATGGGACACCCTCAACCTTAACCACCTAGTTTTTATGTATATAATTAATCCATTAGTGTAATATAGATGGTATGGCTCAGAGCTATTTTAACCATGGCCTAACCAATAATATATCAAAATACATCTACACTAGGTACTACTCCCACCTATAATGGAAGCATAATATCCCCAATGGAGATTTGAATGTGGCTAATGAGATCACTAATGACTATATTTATTATGAATATATCCTAATATATATAGCCCAAGTGTTATAAAAGTTTCATGGTGCACATGCTTATGTTTGATCCATTGTCAACCATAACACTATGAATAAGATGGTGGTCTATGTATGCAGATATGAAGAGTTCATATAAATATATGTCATCATCCACAATATCCTACTCTAAAAATGTGATAAGTGGTCTAGGTAACACTATATTATGATACATACCAATAATTTTATGTAGTTGATGTGTCTCCTCTATAACTATGTGATACAAAAATAGTGGTGGATGTACTTGATATGTATAGTGAACACTTGATGTGCCCCATACCTCATTCATTGTATGTTTTGGGAAAGGATCTAATTTTTTTAGTGACTTGACCTATATTTTTGTATTATTTTGGTGCTTCTATGGGTGTTCCCACATCAATAATTTTATCCTTAATGAGATCTTATATCTTGTGCTTTAGGATAATGCATCTATTTTCTGTATGGCCTGGTTCCCTGTGATACTCAAAAAATGCATTTGAATCATAACTCTTTGGAAGAGGCCATTTTATATCAACCTCTTAAATGGGAGGGAGAGATATGGAATTTAATTCTAATAGTTATTGTAGAATGTGTGTTGGTGACTCTGAAATATTAGTGACGACTCTGCAATGAGGAGGAGATAAAGCCAATATGGGAAATGTCTTGAAAACTACATTGACTATTGCCTTTTGATCAATTTTTTTCTATGTCCATTACCTTGTATGGAGGTTTGTTTAAACTCTTAATAGTTTATTATAATCCATTTTTGCACTTTGTTTTTCTCATTGATAAGAGCTTAACCTATTTTTCCTTGATTATGTGATGCATATTAGTAAATGTAGGAAACTTATTGAATAAGATAGTTTCATATTGTGATGGTAGGATACTTTGTTTAAATATATCCTAAAGCTCTCTATCTACCATGGGTATAGTCAATTTGGATAATATTGTCTTATATCATAATATATAATCTACAATTAGCTCATTTGACATTTACTTTAACTATGTTGCTTGTGCATATGATATCTTATCATTGATGTTGATAGAGAATCATGTTAGGAACATGTCATCTAAAGGATTGAATACCATGATAGATTGATTTGGTAAATCATAAAATTAATGTATGGCATAATTCTTGAGATTACATGTAAATAGATAAGTAATAATCCAACCATTAGACACATATTCTAAGAATACTATGTGAAAGGCTTTGAGGTGATGATCTAGGTTACCCTTTACATCATATAATGTGAGATTGAGTGATAAAAAATTTGATGGAAAAGGATTTATTTCTATATGATGTGCCAAAGGTGTATGTAAGTGAATTTTATAATCCAATGCATGTGATGGCATAGTTTTTCCCTTATCGAGATGTAACACCTTAGATTGTAGAGCATGAATCTCATGCATATGGGATTATATATCTGGAGTGGAGGCTAGTAAGTGGTGTATCTATTATTTATGGTTGAATAATAATTTGGGGTTATGTTATCTGAGTTGGTTGAGTTGACCCCACTAGACATGTAACAAAATTATTAACTAAAGGGGTTGAAGATTGACCATTTTTTTTTTTTTGAGTTCATATTGAAGAATATTTATGAAATCATCTTGTATATTCATATTCTTGGACATAGTATTATAGATATTGCTTATTAGTTTCATCAATTATGTTGTTAAATTCTGCCTTAGTAGGTTGGAGGGTAGGAAAACAAGTTTTTTATATTTTAAAACTTTTAATAATACTATTCTATAAAGTTTTCAAAAATTAAATATTGAAACAAATATGATATTTTTGAAATTGACATTTGACTATATATAGAAAAAGTATACACACCCTAATTGTGTCTAAGGTTAGGGTTTTTTGAATCTAGTATTTTTTTGAAATAATTTAAATTATATATAATTAAATTGAAACCCTAATATTAAATTTATTTTAATTTATCTAGTTTGTCTTAAAAAATAAAAAAATAGAAATATACAATCCTAAATTATTTCACAAAATTTTGGATTAATGCAAGATAGGGTTTGGAGAAATATTAGAAGTAAGTTGGGCTCACCAAATGATTTAAACTTTTAGGTTTTTACACAAGTAATTTATATATTTGGTTAAAGGTTTGATATGTATAAATAAGTTAAATAATGTGCAATAATTAAAAACTGATTTTCATGGATTTTGACCTATTATGCCTTTCTAAAAATAGTAATAAACATAGACTTATCTAGAAAGTGACTATTGTGGATAATTTAGGTTTTAGATAGTTCTAAGTTTCATCACTAGGGATTGGGATATGTTTGATCATTGAAGAGTAGCACCCCACATGAAAAATAATGTCATACTACTATAACATCCTCAAAGTGGTACTAGTGTCCCCTTTATAGGCATTTGGGAGCACCTACACCTATGTTTCTAGGTCCTATTCCTATGCCCATGAAATCTATAACTCTATGTTGTGCCTAAAAAACCTAATTTAGTATACAAACCCTAATCCTCCTTGCAAGTATGGCATGAACAATAAATTTTTGTTAGTTAGTAGGATAGGTTAGACATCCTCAACACCCCATTATGAAGAGAGTTATTTACATACCAATACTTTAAGGATGGATCAAGATTGATGTAGTTCTCCCACCTAGTGATTATTACAAGTGAAATTTAATGCTATAATAAGAGTGGACTTAGATTACTTGAATGTGATTGAGCTTTGAAATCTAGGGTTAGGCTATTATAGATGGTAATATGTAGAAGTAAGGTAGAATAGGGATCAAACACTTTATTTTTTCTCAAATTATCTTTTGTTTAAATATGATTTTTCATATGTTTTCCATCTAGTGAATAAAGGTAAAAAAGTCTTGTATTTATAGATATCTATAGCTTGTTTGGATAATAAAATGTACTTAGTATAGCCTTAGGAGGGTAACATGTTTGGAAAATTATCCATTTGTGAGGGTTAGGGAAAGGGACAATAACACTTAGTTAGGGACACTAGTGACATGTAGTTGTAGTGTCCCAAATGTGGCACTAATTTCCACTTGGTAGACTATTGGGAAAACTAGGTTGGTACAATGGTTGGAAAAGTATGTCTAAGGCTCTAGGTAGATTTAGGGATAAGTGAGGAATAGGCCAACTCAAGAAACACTCTTAATATCCAAATACCACTTTTAGGTAATTTCAATATCCCATGTTATCATTATTACTCTAAATTTCAATATTCTATATAAAATCATTCACATAGATTTTTATTTTGAGTTAAATTATTGCATAGGATTCATAACTTCCCTCAAAAGAGGGGCATACATAAAAAATAACCCACTAAACAACCAAAAAAATAAAATATTTTCTCTATTAACCATAATACATACTCAATTTTTTTACCATAAATCATATTTAGACATAACTATACCATTTAGATAATACCACAAGTCATGGTTGTTAAAAATAGTTCACTTTCATCCTAGAATTAAAAAACAACATTTTCTAGATTTCTTAGAATTATTAAACATAATAGTTTTAAATGGTTACTTAGAAATAGTTTTAAAATTTATACATAGGTTATTGCATAATTTTTCTTAGATTATGACAACACTCTTAACATCCAAATACCACTTTTAGGCAATTTAAATATCCCGTGTTATCATTATTACTCCAAATTTCAATATTATATATAACATCATTCACATATATTTTTATTTTGAGTTAAATTATTACGTAGGATTCACAACTTCCTTGAAAAGAGGGGCATACATAAAAAAAACCCACTACATAGCTAAATAAACACAATATTTTCTCTATTAACCATACAACTCAAGCAACACTCTTAACATACAAATACCACTTTTAGGCAATTATAATATCCCGTGTTATCATTATTACACCAAATTTCAATATTATATATAACATCATTCACACATATTTTTATTTTGAGTTAAATTATTGTGTAGGATTCACAACTTCCCTCAAAAGAGGGGCATACATAAAAAACAACCCACTACATAGCCAAAAAACACAATATTTTCTCTATTAACCATAATGAATAATCAATTTTTCTACCATATATCATATTTAGACATAACTAAACCATTTATATAATATCACTAGTCATGGTTGTTAAAAATAGTGCACTTTCATCCTAGAATTTTAAAAAAAACATTTTTTAGATTTTTTAAAATCATTAAACACAACAGTTTTAAATGGTTACTTAGAAATAGTTTTAAAATTTATACATAGGTTATTGCATAATTTTTCTTAGATTATGGCTATCATGGATGAGATGTGTACACTAATTTTACATAGGTTTACATAGAAATTTAGTTGATATTACTCAATTATCAAAATTAATATACTCAAATATCAAATTAAGGGCATGTGCATGGAACATGATCACTTTCTTGCTTAATTTTTTGCACCATTTTTCATAAAAAGAATGTAAACTCATGTCGTTATATATTTTTTATATACCATAATCATATCATACTAGTTTTTCACTAATTTTTCACTAGAATGAATCTTATTCCTTCTCTAATAGTCAATTCATCTTTTTGCACTAGTTTAACACCATAATGATCTATTGGAATTCATATAAGTATTTATAGCTACTAAATTTATTTGAGTTGTGAAATGATGGACTGAAATTCATCTTCATTTATTAATAACATTATCCTTTTAATGAGTATTAGGACATAAATATTTTAATCCAATAGTTTTAACAAAAAAATCTCCAAGGGTTACAACCTCTCTAGTCACTAGTTTATTTGTTTCTTATTATTTTATTTATAAATTTATTTTATTTAATTTAATATTTTCATCCTAATTGGTGATTAATATATATATTTTCACTTTTTTTTCATGAAGTATAGTTCAACATGTGATCTACATCCAAGTCTACTCAACACATGTAAGTTTAGGTATATCTCTCTTTATTTTACTCTAGTACTTTCATTTTGATGCATTAATATAATAAAAGGGGTGAAAATTTAGTCACTAAATTTAATATTTAATTCTAAAATAATTCAATTGTTACCATCCTTTATACACACTTAACTGATGCTCAATTTCATAATTTTAAACCACTTTTATTCTACTTGTAAGTAAATGAATCTCTAATTTAACACAACTCTAATAGTATTGATTCTTATTCCTCATTCCAAAAAGACTAATATAATTCATTTACTAATTCATAATTATATTTTGGTTATCCTTGATCCTTAGAGAAATCCACTCCTTCAAGAAAATCCCACTAGCCAATATTGTTTGAAGCCATTGGTTTTATCCTCCCACAAAATAGTGGATATTTTATCAAATTAAAATTAAATGGGACATTTTATACATTTTTATAGTTTAATTAAAATAATTCCCAAAAGAATCACTATCTAAAAAAAATTTATATTAAATTTTCACTATAAGATTCTATCTCAAAAATTTATAGAATTATCTAATTATATATTGAGAGTAAAACACCTATTCATTCCAAATATGAGTTCCTATAGCCCATTAAGCCTATAGCTAGATATAATTAAACCAATAAGATCACAAGTCATTGATCAAACATGTAATGACTATAATATTGCACCAAAATATACAATTACACTAGTATCTCACACACACCACCATAACATGGGATAATTACATGGATTTTGATCCTTTTTTAAAGTATTGGTATGTAGGAAACACTCAACACATGGGGTGTTGATGTTAAGTAAAAATTAATCCCCTAACCCATTTTTTTAATTTTACTACATTTGTTCCTCATTATTCTTTGATCTAGGGTTAGAGTGAATAAAAGGGCACACAAAATCTCCCACAATGAATCAAACAATCCTAAATACATAACATGACCTACAGGTGAAGGTGAATTTGATAAAATTCACATAGAGCGTAAAACCCCTAATGGATGTTGGCACAACCCATCTACTATAGTGTAGGCTTACCATGTCCAAATAGTCTAGACTTATCCTAAGATAAAGAAGAGCCCTATTATTGATTTAAATTGACCTTACATAGTCTTAAAGTTTATTAAAAAATATCTATTTTAGTCCCTCAGGTCCTAATTACATCTAAGTTATTTGTCTTTATTACTTTACCCTTTTAGTACATTTATAAATATAGAAAGTTCTAAATCAATAATGTGTATTTATTATATATCATATAAATTCTGATTTATCTCAATCATTTTTCATAATTATATTAACACTCTCTTAATATCCATTTTTATAAATTAATAAAACACTAGTCCTTAAAATCATGAAATTATAGAGTTATATATTTTTCCCTTTTAGTCCAATTCCCCAAATAGATCTAGTTGTTTTCATCAAATATGACTCTCAGAAAATTTCCCAATTTTTTTTCCATTGTGCAGACTAGGACTATGAAATGAATTTTTACTATAAAAACTAAGTTTAAAATGTTTATTATTGAGTCTTAAATTCACATTGGTATTTTCAAACTTTTGAGGCCCTTGAGGAAGTTTCATAAGCTCCTGAAGTTTCCTAAGACCCCAAAATTCTAGAAACACTTTATGTTCTTATGGTTTCATTGAACCTTAAGAAGTTTGAATAGGAATATGGTTCTTTGGGTGTCATGAATTTAAAAAATCCATATATTTGTCATAAAATTCATAGTTCCCAAGGTTCCTTTAATTCTAAAAATCCATGGAACCTCAAAATTTATCATAGGGTCTTGACAAAGCTTGAAAGTTAAATTAACTAGAATTTTAATAAAGTGTTTGTGTGTGAGAGGAAGTATGTGAAAGTGTCTCAAGTGCCAATAGTACCCAAAACCTCTAAAAGTCCTGGAATGAAAATAAAAGTGTTTTAAATAAAATGAAAGGTGTTGATATTGCCATCAAATCCCTAAACTCCTAGATAGTAAAATAAGTGTTGGTCAACACCTAAAAATAATAATGTAATGTTATATAAAGACATGTACCGGTTCCCATTTGCATTGAAAGTTACAAATTTATATTAAATATAATTAAATATCTCTCACACTATTTCACTAGTGTGTAATTGTGTGTTTTCATTCCCATAAGGTTTGTTTTCTATATTTTCATCATTTCTATTGCATTCCTTACAATGTTTCTTGTTTTTAATTATCATTTTAGTGTTTTGTTTCATCTTATCATTTGTATAGGGTTTATAGTGACCCTAAATTTACAATTTACTAATGTTCACCTATATATTCTCTATTATCCCATTTAATCCTAAGTGCCTCAATTTATTATTATTTCCTAACCTTCCCCATCATTCTTACCAAGTTTTGAGCAACCTATTATATTTTAGGTCTAGGAGGCATTGCAAGCAAACCAAAGTTTTGGTTTGATAATAAAGGTCCTAGGAGAGGTCTTATATGGAGTTTTAAACATATTCATGACCAATGTAATCATAAATTTTTACCCACATAAACATTTTCTACCTCATAAGTTCACATTCAAGAATCTTAGACTGATTCATGAAGCTCCCTTCCATTTGAATATGTATCCAAAGATGAAATTCATATATGTGGGATATGATCCCATTTCCACTTTGTATACTAACATAATTTATATTGAAGACCAAAAAATTGGTCATGTTTACCTTGAGGAATTTTTGGAAAGGATGCATGAAGATATAAAAATAGACATTGAACAACCCATCCTTGATATTGGTCTTTCACATGTTGTTACATTACCAACATTGGTCCAATGTAAATATCTAGTACTTTCTTGTGAAAAATTCTATGACTAAGAAACAATGGAAATTAGATCTATATACAATGTATTGATAGCCAAGTTGAGTAGCCAATCCATAAGCATGACACTTAGAATTGATCCACATGAATAAACTATGGACATAAGCAAATATATCAGACAATAAATTTGGAATCATTATAGTAATAAATTCTTAAGCATGGTGAATCAATCTTGGCTGAAAAAGAAGTGGAAAGGCCCTTAAAAACTCCCTAAGGCTATTTATAAGACATATTTTTGTAAAGAGAAATTGGATATAATAATTATGCCCATCATAATCATTCACCACTTAGAAATAAATTTATTTATTAAATGGATGTGTATGTTATTTAATATCATATGCAAGGAAAAAAATCATAGACTAGGTAAAATCATTATTGAAAATCTCTATGAACAATTTGTGAACCTAGAATCATGCAAAACTTCTACATGACTTCATACATGGTGCATGTCATTATAGTGTTGAGAGTATGTCCAGGCCTCAATGCATAGTCTAAAAATGTTCCTAGGATATTGGTAAATGATGTTATCCATAAAATTACTCATGAAAAATTTAAGAATAATTTAAAGAGGGTGAAAAATGCATTCATTATTTTAGTGGCGAAGATTTTAGATGGTAAAACCATAGTTCAAATTTTAGATTAATCTACCAATAAGCAATATGGGAGTTATTTCATTCAATTCCTAAAGTTTATATATATCAAAGTGGGTGTATTTCAAGGTGTATGCAAATGATAAAATGGTGCTCATTATAATTTGATTTTAATTGAGTGAAATTCATAATAAATGTAGTGAGAAACATGTTAGTGGTATTCAATTTCCCATAGGTCTAAAATACTACATCTATAAAAGAGCACATGATGCACTTAATATTGAGAAAAAATGGATGAATTCACAATGAATTTTTATACAAAGAATCTATATTTTATATTAAATATTTTGTGAAAAGCAAACTCAAACTTGGTCCAATTTATTTTCCTATACCTAAAATTGAAGATTATTGGGAACACTATGAGAATGATTTTGAAGTTATTAACATATATTACATGAGAAAGACCATGATTCAAATGAAATCCTTCATATTGGAATAGGTCATATAACTATTACATGATAATGGATATTGGAATGATCCATTATTCACCAATAAAGTTTAGTTATTTCCTTTGAATTTGATTTATTGGTCCATGAATGAGAAGACAAATTTGAATGAATACACACAATTATTTCTACAAATATCCAAGTTGTGTGTTTACAAAATGTTTGTTGATTTCACTAATGTTGTAATTTAAAAGAGTGTGGAAGATTCTAAGATTCAATAATAAAAATTATTGGAATCATCAACTTAGCCATATAGCACCATGATATATATCAAAATATCCTAGTGTAATCCAATATTTTGTAGTGGAGATTGTGATCTAGGAATTTGACTCAAGAGAGGATGGTTAGTATGGTGTTAGTTCTAAAATGAAAGTAAAATGAAATAAACACACTAATATCATAACATCTCTAGGCCTAGACACTATGGATAGCTTAGTTAACAAAAATAAATGACAAACACAAATAAAAGTAAGGAATAAAACACAAGAATTCCTTCACCTTCCTTAGATGCTCTAAATCCCTTTGTAGTAGTGTCTTGCTCAACTTGTGCTCATGAAGTCCTTGGAAATGGAAGCTTGGCTATCTCCATATCTCCTTGGCACCTTTGGTTTATGTCTTGGCTTGGATTAGAATAAATTTGGCATTGTAAATTTGCATTATCAAGTGCTTTGAAGATATTTGAGAAAAATAACTTTGCACCAAAATGACTTAGAAATGATGTTGTGAGGCCTCCTATTTATAGATTATTGGATTTGATCAAAATCAACCTCAACCATCTATCTCAAGATTGAGATGTGTGGTGGAGGATTAATTTAATTTTTTGAATTAAGTTTTTAATTATCCTCATCATGGAATTAGAAGAAAGGGACAACTAAGAGGCATGGGGGGCATCATGGAAGGCATTGATGAGGCATGGAGGGCATGAATCCTGATATTTGTGGCATTTATGGCTTAGGGATATCTTCCCAAAAAATGAGGTCACTTGATGATGCAAATATTTAATATTCATTTCTAAAAACAAGTTTTCATGGAATTATTAATTAGGCCTTGATTTGGGTTAATTAGATCTTAAGCATAATTAAACACTTTGTGCACAAATTACTTAGATTGAACAAAATGCCTTGTTATTGGTCCAAAATTTAATTTGATTGGAATTGGAAGGTGATGTTAGATGTATTAATTTAGGATGTTGCCAACAACAAATAACAAAGACACAATTCTCATACAAAATATTTGATAGGGAAGAGCAATCTAGAACACCTAGGTGCAAAATTGGCATTTTGACTTGGAATGATCTGATCAAAGTTAGTTGGACCATAAATTGCATTACCCTATTTAGGGATACCTTGGCCAAAATCAGTACTTGAATATGTTAGTTTCAAATCATTTAATAATCTTTAGTGTTCTTAGTCCAAATTGTGCATTTTAGGTTGAAATTGGCCAAAAGCCTAATTAGGGGTTATCAGTGGCTAGATTTAGGTGCCTATAGTTTACCCCTATTTGGGAAGATGTTGAAAACTATAGGCAAAACAATGTCTTCTCAAATAATGAGAGATGGCCTGTATGCCCAAAAAAAGATGATGGTTGAAGAAAAAAGCTCCAAAAGGTGTTTGGGAAGCCTATGATGATGCCCCCTCAAGGAAGTGGCTATCAAATTTATTGATGGGCAGTCCCTCGAAAGTAAACAAGAAGAAAGTTTGAATTAATCCATGGTTGAGATTAATCCAACAAAAAAATGCTTGCATGCATTGATGTAAAAAGGATGTTAATTTTCCCAAAAGTTGTTATAATCAGGAATAAAAGTCAAAATAATTATTTACACATAGGTATCTATAATCATTACAAGGACCTAAATTAGATAAAGATGATGGTGCCCCAATTAGTGATAATTAACAAGTATAACTCAAGGATATAACCTATAATATAGATTAAAGATGAGTGGGCACAAAATGATGAAAGACATGGATAGAGGAATGAGATTGATCAATATAATGATTTAATTGTACCTATCAATGAGGTGATGCTCATCCTAATTAACAATGATACAACTAGAATGATAAAATGAGTTATATTGATCAAGGGTGGGATAGAAAGATTGTCCAAGCTACCAAGAAGAAAATTTTATAGCTCCATTAATTGTAGACCTTCGTGAAGCTGATTTTTATTATAACATGGGATGGTAGGCTTCATGATATAACACCATGAAGACTTGGCCAAAATATACATAAGGATTAACTCATGATCTAATAAACACCTAAAAATAAGGTACCAATGATAAAAACCATGATGACAATGTTGACGTATGGATATGGATAGAATCAAGAATAATGTGCTCAAGGAATCACCCAATGAACACATATAGAATGAGTCAAGGTAACAGTTCTAAAATAAACAAACAATCAAGTAAATAAATAAACAAGAAAACAAACAAACAACTTGAAATAAATAAACAAATAGAAATCCTAAAAACAAAAGTAAAAGAAAGCATCATAACAATGACAATGCCCTAGTAAGGTAAATTGAGAATAATTAACTAGGCTTAGATAGGACAAATGTTTTTGGATTTTGAAATATTATGAATGTTTTTGGAATTTTGAGGTATCTTAACTTGTTAGAGAATGACAAGATACATGCTCATAAAATGGTGAGAGCATTTGGCTTAGGTTACTCACAAAATAGTGAGAGCATATGGAAAGGGAGACTAAAGTGACCTCAACATGAATTGAGCTTGACCCACATAGTCCCAAAATGACCTCAAGTCAGAGTAATTCAATCCACATAAAAGGTGGGGAAAAACTAACTAGGTCCGAACAAGTTATCAAATCTAGCAAATGGCCAATCAAATGAAAATAGTAATGACAAGGTGATGTGGAAATGCATGATAAATAAGTGCTTCCCCTAGTTTTCCCATAGGTTATTATAACTAGGATACAATGTCATGGGTCAATGATACTAATTTGCCCATAGGCAGTTATAATTAGTAGCAAGACTGGTGAAACACTAATCTGCCCATAGGTGGTTATAATTAGGCTCATATAAACAAACTTTATAAGATGAAAGATATATTTCTAGATCAAATATCATACTACTTTCATAAGCTATCATTAAAACACAAATTGGATAGATTATTGAAACTTGATTGGAATCCTCTCACAAAAAGTGCAAGAAGAACCAAAGGAACCAAGATCAAAATAAGATTGGGTAGGAAGACTAAAAATAAGATTTAGTCTAGACAAGAATGGAATGATAGGATGGTATGGTCTTGCTTAGGATAATGATGGTCTAGATAGATTGGATAAAATGGTAAGAGGTTTGCACCCAAGTGGTGGGGTGAATGGTTGGCATCTACACCAATGGAAAATGGATACACAACAATGGCAATGGTAATGTGAGATGATATGGTATATGTTTTTGGCCTGGGTGTAGTTTTTTATTATGTTGTTCTTATTGATGGGGAGATGCACATCCTAATAAACAAATGACAAAAATAAAATACTTGATCATGTTAATTAATATCCCACACCTCATCAAAATAACTACTCTATCGAGAATGGCCTGTAGATTTGGTTATTGAGAATGCTTTTATGATCTTCATTGGTCATTGATTCTGATTCCTTCAAACATCAAGACAAGGTATTTTTATAACCTCTACAAAGGAAAGTGTGACCATGGATGGTAAATAGGGATAAATAATGGATTGTGGGTTTGATTGAGAAATGGAATCGTAGATGATAATGGAATGTATAATGGTGGGGAAACAAATGAAGATTAAGACTTTCATACACATGTAATGTTGTTGATGCTAGATTTGACATAATTTTAGTTGTGACAGGGCTGAAGACTTATTCTCTCAAGAGGAACACCAGTTTTTTTTGTTATTTTATCTTGAGAGTAGATACAATTTGACTAAGTTGTAGATTGGAAGCTATTTTGATTTGATCTTTGATTGTCTTCATCAAGTAGTGAAGAAATTGTGTGCTTAGCTATTAGTGCATCAATGAGGTTTTCCCCAATGAAGTTATCTTGATTTTCCCATAGCACCTTCAAGAAGGTTTCACTAAGGAATGTTGACTTTTAACTTTGATTATCTTCTAGTGCTTCCAAAAAAGTTTCACTAAAAGATGCTGTGTTCTGACTTGGATTGTCCCCTAGCACCTTTAAAAAGGTTTCACTAGGAGAGTGTTCTTCTGATACATGAATGTTTTCTTTACCTCCTTGCTCTTCTTCAAAGACTATGTTACCATGGATGAAATTTAACAAAGTGTGATTCAATTGGTCCTAATTGACACTTGTGAGAAAAGGAATGTCAATAATATGGCTATTTTGGTTGATGGTAATGGCCTATGGAATGGTAATGAAATGGGGAGAGGATACATAATATTTATATAAGATACTAGGATAACTTGTGTTAAAGTTGAAGTAATCATCCTTAAAAACTATAGAAGGATCAAAAATGTATTCAAATTGATCTACGAGGCATGTGTAACCAATGTTGTAATAGCCATGAACATATTCTTTATATGAATCTGATTCTAGCTCAAGGGACTCTAAATTTGATATTGAGATTGATGTTTATTTTGATTCTAATTTTGATTCTAAATTGATGTCATTCTAAGAGTAAAACCTAACTCTAACTTTGATTCTTTATCTAATGGGTACTCTATTATAATGATGTCTTGTTGAATATTTGGTATTGGATAAGTAACAACCTATAATGTCATGATGGGCTCCAAAAATATTATTTTTTCAGAGAGAGACTCCTTTAGGATGGGAAAAAAGTTAAGAGATAATTCCTTAAAGACTAGCTTGTCAATAGGAGGATCTTCAATTTAGGTACATAGTCAAGGTAATGATTTTACCAAAGGTAGTTATAATCATTAAGAAGTGACTTAGCAAAGACCGGCTCATTAAAGTGAGACTCCTTGACAATTGGTAGAGGATCAATAGGTAATTTATCATAGGCTAACTTATCACAAATGGTTGATTCAATAAAAACATCTCAGATTGGTTGGTTCTCTTGGCCTTGGTATCTAATGAGTTGGAAAATACTAGTTTTGAACATAACTTGGTCTTCAAATGATTTGATTGATTAAGGTTTGATTGGGATTGGTATTAGATGAGGAATGACTTTTGATTGGATAATGGTAAGGCCTTAGGGAGCATGATTGCTCACTTGAGCCAAAGGATAAATTCTTGAGATGGTAATGATAGGGCATTGTGAGGATTGATTTCTCACACAAGCCAAAGGACTAGGTCCTAGAATGATGAAGGGGTGTTGTGGAGATTGATTGCTCTCACAAGCCAAAGGATGAGGTCTTGGTATAGAAATGGTTTGGTATTATAGAACCTGATTGCTCACACAAACCAAAGGATGAGATCTTGGTATGGGAATGGGGTGATATTATGGTCCTGGAATAGAAATGGTATGATGTGGTGGAGCTTAATTACTTGCACAAGACAAAGCAACCAAGTCTTCCTCATAAACCATATCATCCCAGTCATGAGTTGGCTCATAAGTTGGTGCTTGACTGTGTTTTGTGTAGTGATTATTATAAATAGGGTATGGATTTGTATCCCAACAACATTATTTGTAGTTGGGTCTTCAAATTCCTCATCACAAGCCTCTTCATACCAATCAAGGTCTTGAGTTGGATCATAAGTTATTTCATGACTTTGTTCCCATGAATGATTAATATGAGGCAGATAGAAATATATCTCACAAACCATATTAACATCATTGGGGTCTTGACTAAAGCAATAAAAGTCATTTTATGTGGCCATTCTATCATAAGTTGGATTGTAGGTGACTCCACCATAAGTGTTGCTAGACATATCCATGTAAATGATGAAATCTCTAGAATAAAAAGGCCTAGAGTTCCACAAACTCTAAAAAACTATGTCCAAAGGACAAATAGTTTAAGCTTGGTCTAACTTGGTTGAAGGGTTGGAGATGTATCTCCAATATGGTCTGAAAATGGAGTTGTATCTCCAAAATTATTTATGCTAAGACTTGGCATAAAACAATCTAACATCAAATGTCTAATGTCAAATGTCATACACACAAAAAGTCAAGTGTCTGAATAAAAATTGGCATGTCAAAGGTCTAGGTCAAAGTGTTCCAAACAAGGTCTAAACTAGGAAAGGGAAAAGTTGAGTTACTAGGTCTTTTGTCCAAACATGGAGTCAAAATCTAGGCTCAAAAAAGTAGGCAATATGTGATTTGATTTAATCTAACAAGTTTGAAAACAACTTTGACATAGACTCAGCACATAAAATTAAACATAAACATGATTAGTTGGCATAAGGCATAAGACAAAAGGATCTTTGATAAGGGTTATGTTCTCCTAAATAAAGGCACAAACAATGATGAGGATAGGCTTTTAAACAAACAAAACATCAATATTTTTCAAATTTGGGTAATCAATTAACTAAAGTTATGCAACCCAAAAGAGAAAGATATGTGTATTAGCCCCATGAATTAAGGCTTAAATAGAAATTAATCAATGTTTGAATCCAAACTTGACAAGGCTAATTGAAAACTCAATGATGAAAACTGGGATTTGACCAAACAATCTAGATAAGATTAGATAACATGATGGCATAAGACAAAGGTCCAAATGGTATACATGACATGGTTTGAAACAAACAATTTTTGGTGCAAGGTAAACTAGTATTGAAACAAATTGAGTAGCCTAATGGCATAAGCATGCTCAAATGATGTGATCAATGCTATATTTCAATAGACTCAAAGGTATAAATGGTTTTACATGATTTGGGTAGCGTAACACTACCCTCCTCAACTCAAATGGCACACACAAACAAGTTTAAAAAAATTCAAGGTATAAGTGTGGTATAAAATAGCCAGCATAATGCCTCTTTAGACAAAAGAGTGACATACAAACAAATTGGTTTTGACATGGCTTATACACAAAAATACAAGATTTAGTCTCAAAAACATACCAAATGAGAAAATGATCAAAATACTCTAAGTATAACCATCTAAATCATAGCAAGGGTATGGCATGTGGGGTTGACTAAACTATCAAGTTTCAAATTTCTCTAGGGGGATAAATTGCATAATGACTTTCACACCAAACAATATAAAATAAAAATATAGATTTTGGGTCATATCACTTGGCTTGTTGCAAAAAGGTCTAGTCCTTTTTGCAACCACTACATCCTGTTATTCACTTAGTGTAGTGTGATGTCTAAAGTGTCACTACATTCCATGTGCAAATCAAAAAGTATCCAAATGAATTCAATGCTGGGAGGTGAAATCCTAGGTCAAAGCTTCCCAAATAACTTGCAAGAGGTGATAAAGTCCCCCTCATAAGCCAAGATACATAAAAAAGAAAGAAAGCATTAAATAGAAAGACTTTAGGGTCATTTCCAAGGTCACCCAAACTTTAATGAGTTTGTTTGGAGTGCTTTAGATTAATTTATTTCTAAGCCTTAGACTACTAGGATACTTGCAATAAGAATGGCACTTTTGATTCCACGGGTTCCCTATAGGGGACAAATGGAAGAGCATACACACAACATTCCTCTTTTTCCTAAATAAATATTTTAATAAACAACTATTAAAAACAAAAATTGATAAGTGTGTTCAATTTTAAGCCCAAAATGAAATATTTGGTGGTGTTCATTTGACCCCTTGGTCTTAGTTACAAACTTTGAAAACATTCACCAAAACATCTAAGTTCTTTGTTAAACACAAAAACAAGGGTATTAATTGATTTTTAAGCATGCAAAGGTGATTTAAACATGTTTTGAACAAATATCAAGCTTGGTCCTGTAGTAAAATTTTTAGCATATCTTTTAGCTTTGAAGCTCTTTTTAGCTTGAAATAATGAACTTTGAAAAAGTAGCTCTCAGGTTTGTGTTTTTGGAAAAACACAGTGACCGATGTTGGTAATTACCACCGACATTAGTTACTTTGGCTAATAGAGATCTAACCAATATGGGTTTTGCTAATTGATATCAGTTAAGTAAGTAATTGATGTTCGTATTCTTGCCAATGATGGTTACTATGTAAAAACCATGGCAAACAAAAATTAAAAAAAAGTTAGAAAACTAATTTACAAGAGTTATAAAGGCTCAAATAAATATTTTATAGTTAAAAAATGATCTCCTTCATGTGTAGGATGTGTCTTGTCCCACCGGGCATGCCATTATGTGATTTATGAATTTGACTCAAGAGAGGATGGTTAGTATGGTGTTAGTTCCAAAATGAAAGCAAAATGAAATAAACACACTAATAGCATAACATCTCTAGGCCTAAACACTAGGGAGAGCTTAGTTAACCAAAAATAATGACAAATACAACTAAAAATTAAGGAATAAAACACAATAATTCCTTCACCTTCCTTAGATGCTCTAAATGCCTTTGTAGTAGTGGCTTGCTTATCTTGTGTTCATGAAATCCTTGATAATGGAAGCTTGGCTACCTCCATATCTCCTTGTCACCTTTGGCTTGTGGCTTGGCTTGGCTTGAAATCAATTTGTCATTATAAATTTTCATTATAAAGTCCTTCAAAGATATTTGAGAATAATAAATTTGCACCAAAATAGCTTAGAAATGATGTTGTGAGGCCTCTTATTTATAGATTTTTGGATTTGATCATAATCAACCTCAACCATCCATCTCAAGATTGAGATGTGTGATTGAGGATTAATTTAATTTTTGGAATTAAGTTTGTAATTATCCTCATCATGACATTGGAAGAAATGGGAAACAAAGAGGCATGGAGGGCATCATGGAAGGCATCAATGAGGCATGGAGGGCATGAATCCTGATATTTGTGGCATTTATGGCCTAGGGATATCTTCCCAAGAAATGAGGTCACTTGATGATGTATACATTCAATATCTATTTCTAAAAACAAGTTTTTAACAAGTTTCGATGGAATTATTAATTAGGCCTTGATTTGGGTTAACTAGCTCTTAAGCATGATTAAGAATTTTGTGCAAAAATTATGCAGATTGAATAGAATGCCTTGTTATTGGTCTAAAATTTGACTGGATTAGAATTGGAAGGTGATGTCTGATGTGTTGTAATTGTATTAACATTTAGGATGTTTCTAACAACAAATAACAAAGTCACAAGTCTTGTGTAAAATATTTGATAGGGAAGAGCAATTCAGAACACCTAAGTAGAAAATTGACATTATGACTCAGAATGATTTGATCAAAGTTAGCTAGCCTATAAATTGAATTTCCCAATTTAGGGATACCTTGGCCAAAATTGGCACTTGAATATGTCAGTTTCAACTCATTTAATAAGTTTTAGTGTGTTTAGGCCAAATTGTGCATTTTAGGTGGAAATGGACCAAAAGCCTGATTAGGGGATATTAGTGGCTAGATTTAGGTGTCTACAGAGATGATGTAGAGGATCCTAATAATAATAAATTACCTAGTAATACTTATGTTGATGATTATTCATCAATACAAAATATACCTTTTACGAGAGCATATACTTATTCTATTTAGGCATGTGAGTTTCTCTCTTCAAAATCCTTTGATCTATTTGTGTTGATTGATAACACAACTCAAAAAGTTGTAGTTTCTATTCAAAATTAATCTTAGGTTCTCCTCATTCCCACTCCTACCAAAACATGTCTTACATATTTAACATATCATGTCTAGAATTCTTCACATCTTCCTCGTTTCCATCTCCTTTTCACATTCCACCTCCACCTCCACCTAATTATTCACATTTTAATCAATCTACCACTTTATTGGATTATCTTTATACTATCAATACGCAAATGGTCACATAATGAACCTACCATTTATTTGGGTTTTATAATCATTTAAAAATAATAAAATCAATGTAAACCTCAAACACCTTATTTTAACATATTTTTAGTCTCTTGCAAAGTCCTATAGTCAATAAGGATAAAACCACTTCAAGGTTAGTTTGAGATCCTTAAAATGAAACATTATAGAAATTTATCAACCAATTATAGACAAAAATTAGTAATATATGACTCTATTTGATTATAACTTGAGTTGAAACTCATATGGAGGGTCGAGTCATGAAGGTGTTACTCATAAATTCTAGGAGTATGTAACAAAATTGATCAAAATGATAGAGGACGAGAAACAAAATATTAAAAACTAAAATAATATTTACACACACTTTATGCATACATCAAAATTTTCCTAAGTTTAAATGATAATTCCTTAGAATCAATCCTAAGTTATGTTCTAATGGATGACATTGATAAATAATCCATTGACAATATTTAAAGTTATAAACACCATGGAAAGGATATGAAGACATTGGTTGATTAAATCCTCATTGATGGTCTAAAATTTATTGATGAAAGCATAAATTCCTATGTAATTTTGATAATTAAACAAGATAAATTAGTTTTTGAGATAAATACATTGAAGAAGGACCTATAGTTTTGGAAAATTGTGATTAGAGAATATAGTACGTGGTCTATATAGATGAGAAATTTTTAATATCAAAAGGTGATTTTAAAAAGTTTGAATAAAATAATTATCATTTTTGGTCACATTTCATTGATTGGAAAATATATATTTTTGAAGATTCTTTTAAAAATCTACTTATGCAAAAAAATTTAAAAGATGATATTTGAAATATGTGGAAACATTTGGGCAATGAATTGTGACATACAAAAGGAGGATGAATATAAAAAATGATTAATTATAGAATTGAAAGAACATTTACATAAATTTTTGAAGGAATATTTGTTTCATTCTAATACTTTCAACATGAAAGACATGAAGATGTTGAGTGACATCCATTGTGTCCTTAGTGAAACTAGTAAAAGTCTTCCAATCTTATTTAAGGGGATTGATGAAAAAATAAAATTTATGAATAGATGATTGATTTGATTAAACAATGCCATCATATAAAAATAAGGAATTTTTTTAGATATGTGGAAAATCGTAATATAGAGTACAAAATTATTATAGGCCAAATATCAAAGTTCTTCTACCACAACAAGCCAAAAGGATTATCAACCTAGCCAACTTTATCTAGCCTTTTCTTTCTTTCTCTTTTTCTATTTCATTGTTTTAGTTTTAATAATGTAATTTTAAATGAAAATGAATTATTATAAAATTTAATTAGAATAATATGAAAATTCAGTTGTATAAATAGAATATTTTCTTCAAGAAGGTATTTATAAATTGGTTACATCATCTTGTTATAAACAAGAGTTGTGGCTAAATATACGATGATTTTTTGATAATGTCAAAAAAATTGTAGAGAGAAATAGTTTGAAATAAAGAACATATTATTAATTTCCAAGATAATACAAGGGAAAAATTAAATGGAATGCATGTATTTTTTTCCTTTGTCTTTACATGTATTATTCTCTTGTTTAATGCATGTTAACTATTGTTTTATTAATATAAAATTGTACAATGTTAAAATATCATTTATTTCATTTTTTATTTTCTTAAATTTCAAACTAAATATGATTTTATTTGTATTTTAATGCATATATATTCATTAACACATAATATTATTTATTTATTTCTCACTTTGACTCATATTTCTCTCTAAAATTTTCCTTTCAGAAAATCCACCCAAATACAATTTTGCATGTAAATTTTGTAGATAATTTTATTTGATAATTTTATTACTTTCAATAAAGGAAGCCTCCCATTATATTATAGGAGGATATTTATCCCTTATATTGTCAAAAATAAATTCCATGATTTTAACTTGTTCAAAATATTATGCCAACACATTGCTTTTCTCATTCTTCTTCTACAAGATTGAGTTGCTACACATTTTCCTTGTCTTTTATCCTCTTCAATTCTTATTTTAATTTTTCACGTCATCCCTCATTTAGTTTTACACTATTACTAGAGATATCCTAAATCTTTTATTTATGGTCACTTATGAATTGGCTAGGGGATCCATACTATCCTACCATTTTTAGGCCATATCTATAAATTTTACTTCTCAATGGTGGTTGTTAGGTACTCAATTTATTTGATAAGTGTATGATTTTTTTCTATCCTTACTCAATTGTTTAGTCTCTCCTAAAATTTTCCTCTCAATGTATATGGACATATTATCCAAACTCAAATTAATTTTTATTTATTCTATATCCCATTACACTAATCCCATATTTTCTTATGGAACATTCATCTTGTGTAGATCACAAAATATGATATCTATCCATATTTTGGGGTCTACTTTAACATTTTTACATTTAAAATAGATATAAAATGTTGGATATATTGTATATGCATAAAAAATTATTTAAATTTTCTTATCACCATAATATTTATCTTCACCACCCTTGACTTGTTCTCCATTAGTCTCTAAATACATGAATTCTTGTAGATGCATGTGGTCTAGTTCTTTGTGATGTTGTGTTTATTCTCCTTCCATATCTAATGAATTTTATTCAAGTTGATTATATTAAAATTATAAATGAAACTAATATTTAATGGATTACAATCCTAAAAAAATAAATTCTTGGTCTTTTATTTCTATCCCTTATTAATTTGTACTTTTATTTTCAATATTTTGGTTCTTGGAAGTTTACATGCTATCCTTATTAGATGATATTTTATTCTTAACTTTTACACTTGATTTATTAGTAAATTTATGTGATACATCCTTGTGATCATGCCATTTTCATTTTTTAATTCGTCTCTAACTTTGCATCATGTAGCATCTCCTTACAAATTTCATATTGGAATGATATCGATCCAGGTGGGATTGACATATACATGTCTAAAATTGTGAAAATATGATGTTTTAATTCATTCATTACATAGTCCTTCATGGGACTATATGTTTTTGTCCTATGAATATTCATCCTCATTTGTGATATCCCTTCCAACAATGTAAAAATATTTTCTCAAGTTAAGTATCTCTTTATGTCATGCCCCCTTTTTCGTGGACATTGACAGGCTTGATGATTAGCCTATTATGTGACCTTCGTAGGCTGATTGGATGGATAGAGGGTCATGATGGAGATTGGCTTGGCTTTGATTTACAGAATTCCTATAGTTGGCTCTCATTCAGGTTATTTCAGATACATTGGGCCTGAGCTCCTATTATTTAGGGATATTTGACATACAGTGGAGGACCCTTTTTTTGATATGGTCATGTGTAGAATCACTCCCTGGTTCACCAGCTTCAGACGGTTCGAGGATCCGACATGTATTGAGGGAGATATTAATATTTGATTGATTTAATCAAATATTAATTATTTGGTCTAATTTTAAATTAGATATTAATTATTTATTTATTTGGTTTAATTTTAAATTAGATATTAATTAATTATTAATTAATTGGTCTAATTTTAAGACCCAAGTTCTAATTTGAGGAATTCTAATTTTAGAACCCCAAGTTCTAATTTGAGGAAATCTAATTTTAGCAAGCACACCTTTGGAAGGGTATAAGAGTTTCTCATGGGAGAGAGTTGGAAGGGATGATTATTATTGATATTGATTATTGTTAAGAAATTATTCTGTGAAGACTGAGCCAAGGGTTCCAGGATTCCATTTGCATTAAAGAACGTCAACTCTTCATTGTGTGCGACTCAGAGGTTGTGAAAGATCAGCTGATCTATTGCTAAATTGAGAGATAACTTCATACAGAAGCTATCACAGGTGTTTACAAGTTTGAGAGATAACTTCACATAGAAGCTATCACAAGGGTTTACAGTTATTTTCATTATTTTGGGTTTTGATTCAAGAATTATCCAGATATAGATCTTTGTATTAGCCCATAATTCTATAGATCAGGATCAAGCATACAGGTTGTGCGATATTAGCGGCCGTACGACTTCCGTACAGATCCGTGAAAATCTGTACGCATCTACAAAAAGTTTAGGCACCGACATCGGTGATCAGGGACCTACAGAGACCGACATTGGTCGACATATTACCGACGTCGGCAAGTTAACGACTACAGGTCGACCGACAACAGCAGTACAACTGACGTCGGCGACTGTGTTTTTTGCACAGCAGACCGAGACGTACCAGATTTAGACCAGTTTGTAGAATATTTAGGCTATTAAGGCCGTACTTTCAATATTTTTTGTATACTTGACAGAGGATCTCTATTGTAAGCTTATGAGCAAATAAATAAGAATTTATACTGTGATTTATTTATCTATTTGAAGATATTTTGTAGAAATTCAGATAAGCAATTCAAAGCTTTTATTTTGATATTCGAAGGGATATTACAGTGGTATCAGAGCTTTTGCAAAACAAAAGGAGCCCCTAAGTAAGGGACATCACAGTGGTATCAGAGCCAAATTCCTGCCATCCTGTTGGATAGTTTGGGCAAATCAGAGCTAATGTCTTGCCATCTTGTTGGGTAGTTTGGGTAGATTGAATCAGCAAAGTATCATAATGACTTCATATACTCAGAGGTAGTGGGACAATAATATGAAGAAGCTGGAACTAAGTTTGAAGAGGTTGAATGAATCTCTTTCATATCCTACATCCAAAGACAAACCCACACGGTATATGACAACAAAGGATGAGTGGAAGTTATTAACTCCACGAGCTCAGGGGAGGTTGTCTTTTGATCACTTTGTTAAGCTAAGAAGAGACCACTACAGATCACTTAGACAAGAGCGTAGCATGTCCCATGATTATTATGATTATTATGAGATAGAGGATAGTGAAGATGAGGATGAGTCTGATGCTTGCACTCAGAGTGTAGAGGTGTGTTCAGATGTTAGTACACTGAGGGTTGATGATCTCTCAGTTATGATAGAGATTGTAGAAGAGTCCTAGGATCCGATTATTGTAGATGATACTCAAGAGGATGCAGTGGACAGTTTTGAGGACTTAGTTTCACCAGCCGTTTCTCTCGGTATGGAGGAGTTAGACAGTGATGCTACAGTTGTTGATACTCCATATGTTGATATGAGCTATGGAGTTGATTCATAGAGTATGGATGGTAGTACTCCAGAGATCAGTGATTTTGAGTCTACTCTTTGGGACCATGCATCAGAGGAGGATTGTAGGAGACAGTCTAGCCAGTGCCACCATGTGTCTAGTCAGCTGAGAGTTAGTGAGCGAGACATTGCTACCGCTTGCAAGCATTTCGATGATGCTCATCAGTTGTTAGCAGTTTATGGATGGGGTTCTCCTACTAGCATCGAGCAGGGAGGTAGTTATCTATCCTTGACATAGATCCACTCGTTATGGGAGGCTATCCAGTTTCTGAGACAGGACTATATGCAGTTGGTCACCGACAGAGATTATCTTATAGAGTGGGGCAGCACAGCGTATGATGTATTATTGGCCAAGGAAGATAAGGTGAGTGAGCTTACTCAGTAGCTTGAGGTGACTTCTAAGATTCTTGAGAGTACGCAGTTAGCTTATGAGGAGTCACAATTTCATTTGGCTGAGATGACCATGGAGTTAGAGCATTTACGGTCTTCACCAGCCCCAGACTCAGAGGTTAGTACATTGATTATTGTTGGTGAGTACGCTCTTATAGTTGTAGCTAAGGAACATGTTGTTGAGGCTGACACACCAGTTCAGGATTTGGGAGTACCTAGTTTTGATGAGTTTGAGATACCAGTGGAGTCGAGTCTCCATATTGATTCTTCTCACACATATGACAGTGTGGTACCATTCGCTGTGCCACCCTTACAGAGGGATCAGTTATGGGATGGATTGGAACCATCTCTTGCAGATGGAATTGGTAGTTTGAGTTATCCATTCTACTTGGGTTATGATGTTTTGAGAGTTTGTTTCTCATGTGTTCTTGACTATGGCAGTTGGGCTCTTAGAGTTTGGTTGAGTTGCATTCGCCAATTTGATTATGGGTTTCTCTTTGTTCTACTTCTGATGATATTCTAGGTACTTGCATTGATTTACAGCAGTGCAGAGCATAATTACATTTGGGATCCAGGTGGATCGAGTGGTTCATTGTTCCGAGATTGCTTGGGGACAAGAAATTTTTGGAGGGGCGGATTGTCATGTCCCCTTTTTCGTGGACATTGACAGGCTTGATGATTAGCCTATTATGTGACCTTCGTAGGCTGATTGGATGGATAGAGGGTCATGATGGAGATTGGCTTGGCTTTGATTTATAGAATTCCTATAGTTGGCTCTCATTCAGGTTATTTTAGATACATTGGGCCTGAGCTCCTATTATTTAGGGATACTTGACATATAGCGGAGCACCCTTGTTTTGATATGGTCATGTGCAGAATCACTCCCTAGTTCACCAGCTTCAGACGGTTTGAGGATCCGACATGTATTGAGGGAGATATTAATATTTGATTGATTTAATCAAATATTAATTATTTGGTCTAATTTTAAATTAGATATTAATTAATTATTTATTTGGTCTAATTTTAAATTAGATATTAATTAATTATTAATTATTAATTAATTGGTCTAATTTTAAGACCCAAGTTCTAATTTGAGGAATTCTAATTTTAGAACCCCAAGTTCTAATTTGAGGAAATCTAATTTTAGCAAGCACACCTTTGGAAGGGTATAAGAGTTTCTCATGGGAGAGAGTTGGAAGGGACGATTATTATTGATATTGATTCTTGTTAAGAAATTCTTCTGTGAAGACTGAGCCAAGGGTTCCAGGATTCCATTTGCATTGAAGAACGTCAACTCTTCATTGTGTGTGATTCAGAGGTTGTGAAAGATCAGTCGATCTATTGCCAAATTGAGAGATAACTTCATACAGAAGCTATCACAGGTGTTTACAAGTTTGAGAGATAACTTCACACAGAAGCTATCACAAGGGTTTACAGGTATTTTCATTATTTTGGGTTTTGATTCAAGAATTATCCAGATATAGATCTTTGTATTAGCCCATAATTCTACAGATCAGGATCAAGCATACAGGTTGTGCGATATTAGCGGCCATACGAATTCCGTACAGATCTGTGAAAATCCATACGCATCTATAGAAAGTTCAGGCACCGACATCAGTGATCAGGGACCTACAGAGACCGACATCGGTCGACATATTACTGGCGTCGACAAGTTAACGACTACAGGTCGACCGACGACGATAGTATAACCAACGTCGGTGACTGTGTTTTTTGTACAGCAGGCCGAGACGTACCAGATTCAGACCAGTTTGTGGAATATTCAGGCTATTAAGGCCGTACTTTCAATATTTTTTGTATACTTGACAGAGGATCTCTATTGTAAGATTATGAGCAAATAAATAAGAATTTATACTGTGATTTATTTATCTATTTGAAGATATTTTGTAGAAATTCAGATAAGCAATTCGGAGCTTTTGTTTTGATATTCGAAGGGATATTACAGTGGTATCAGAGCTTTTGCAGAAAAAAGGAGCTCCTAAGTAAGGGACATCACACTTTATCAACATTTTCTAGTTTGATGGTTTTCCACTTGATCATAATAAACATATCCAACAACCTCTCCAAGTAGTGTGAAAAAAATACATAAGAGATCTTTATCCATGATATCCATGTATAATATTGATCCTTAATCTTAATTATGATGAAATTATTCATCACATAAAAATTTACATGCTCCTTATACGCATCCACAACTTTATTATGCACTATAGAATTCACTCCAAAATCTAAAATAATTTTATTGTAGAAACAAGTCATCATTTTTTATATGTATCATTCATTTCTCCTGTAACAAAACTATCTATCTTAAATTATTCATATATTGGAACTTCAAATGTCACACCTTCTAGAATCCCAACTTATTCCATCACAATCAAAATTAGGTATATTACCTATTTGAATACACTCTGATATAAATGAGCCCCTCTATCATCTTAATTCACCTCTTACACTAGAAAAAATTCAAAATTATAATTTACACCTCAATTTTTGATCCAATGTGCTACATATGCAATGGGTTTTGATGTATCATCCCATGTCATCACCAAAGTCAATTTTATGTTGACTATACATAAGGCTAAATAAATGATGGGTAAAAAAATGTGATGAATATTAATATTCTATCCTTTTCTCTATAATCTAAATTCTATTGAAACTTCAAATATATTATCCATCTCCAAGAATGTAAATCAAATCTTTTTACCTCTTTTTTTAGCCTAGTTACCCATGTAATCTACAAGTCCAATATTTTCATATTTCTTTCCCCAAAGTACAACCACCACTCACATGCCTGAGAAAATAAATAATTTTTAGATTCATCAAGGTTTTCTAAATAGGGTAAATATTATAATTTAATAATTACTTAGCCATCTAGGTGATCTTTCACAATCACCATCTCCATGACGTAGTGTTAAAAATTCCTCTACCTCCTCTTCATGATACTTCTAGATGTTATTACATTACTTAGTCATGAATGATCAAATATTTTAACCAAATTATTATCCTTCACTCAAACCACATGAAACTCTCATCAAGTTGGATAAATTATCTTGATTATTAATTATCCCTTCAACTAGGTGGTTTGCTTACCTCACTAAACTATGGTTGTTCTCTTGATGATTATATTTACTCATCAAATTCTATCCCTAATCATGTTTTTGATTCTTATATCTAATTATAATCCTTTGATACTAGAGCAATCACATGCATGACATTTATATTATTTTTCATTCTTCTTTGAACCCTAGGTTTTTAAACCCTTCCAATAACCACTCTAATTTACGTTTAGTTATAGTAACTATGTGTATATGTATCTTCAGTATTATTTTCCATTCTTCTTTGAAACCTAAGTTTTCAAACCATTCCAACAACCACTCTACCCTTAGATCATTATATTAACTAGATCTTTAGTTTCTTACTCTTACTCCTTAAATAGTGTTCAACTTGTCATGATACTCAAATATTTTGCACTTAACCTCACCTAAATTCCCTATTTTTTAATATAAAATAATTCAATATCTCCCTTTATAATTTAAAAATATATAAAATAGTTCTCAAAAACAAATTTCTCTTCCTTTTACAGCCTTAGATGCATTGAGTTTGATACCTACCTTCAAATCCTTGATATATTACTTCTCTAATTGTTTGATTTTTAAAATATGGTAGTTTTGGAACTTGTCCATACATGATTTAACATACCTTTAGAATATTATTATTCTTATATGCACACAATTATTTGCACATATTTATACTCATGACCTTGCTTAATGTATACCATTTTATGATTCACTTTGTCTCTTTCATTGATGCATTTCTGTATTCTTGCACATTATGATACATGCACTTATTTTCATGCATTATTATTATTTTTTAAAAATTATCATTATTTTTTAATTATTTCAATACACACTCATATAAATACACATGCATCCCAAAACATTATGTGAAATTTCATTTTCACCTCATATTTATTATTGACTACTTATAATTTTATATTGACTTTTTATAGAGTCATGTTCACTAATATATACAAACCTCCTCTGAAAATGATTGTCCCTAAAAAATATAATTATATATATGGCATAATGATCCAAAAATTCACCTCACTCAACTTGATATAGTGTATTTATAGTATAATCTACACTTATTACACACTCTGTAAAAACTTATTAATGAAATCAAAACAAAAAGTAAGAAATATTTTTATGAAACATTATATCAAGGTCAGTTTCCTTTACATATGACTTCAGTGTGGTTAGTAAAAGTATGAGAGGAACCTAGTGGTCATTTCCTACTCTTGATATTTTTTGAATATCTAGTCTTACCCCTTTAAGTGGTGGTTTGATCTGCTTTAACCCATTTGAAGGGTCATTCCTTTGTCCTCCATTTTTTCTCTGATTTATCTTAGAGATCTTATATGAGTTGTTTGATCTACCCCATGTTTTATTTTGTTTGGATATATAGTGAGTTAAATATATTGGAGACTTATACTCAGCATGCTCTTATTTTGCATTTTTGATCCTTCATAAATAATCAATGGCATATCTCTTTGATACCCATTAGTTTCATTTTATGTGATTGATTTATGGATAAGGTAGTTATAAATTGGACTCGTGTGTTTGGATAGTCAAGGGATAGTGGTGAGGTGGATGATCTTTAGAATGTGGTCTTGAGGCCTACATCTCTTTGGCCATTTCTTCAAGGTTATTGGGTTTTTTATTTTTGTGGAGAGCTAGAGGTCTCTTGAATGTCTATGTGATCCACAAGGAAACTTGTGGTATTTGAATTCAAATTTTTTTGTGAGCTAGTTTCATGTTTACTTTATGATTATTATGATTAATTATGGGGGTTTTAAATTAGATATACTTAGATATTTGGTCTCAGATTTTATTCAGTTGGATTGATCCTCTATTAAGTTTGTTGGAGTTTCAACGAAAGGATTGTATGGGTTTGGATTCCTTTATGATCATTTTTTGGAGACACCCTATTTTTCTATTATTTCCTATTAAAGGAAGAATGATTGTTGGTGAGAAGATTTACTATGTCTCATGTATCTTGGTGGTTGATTGATTGATTTAGTTTTGTGAAGCTCCTAGTTCTTGAAGTGTATTTAGAAGTGCTATTTTTTCATATTGTTGTGTTGTTGGTTGGAGAACAATGCTTGATTATGATCTATTTCATTTTATTCCTTCTGTCTCTTGCATATTAAAGTTTAAATATTTCAATGATATTTTTCAATTAAATTTTTGTTAGGTGATTCAATTATAAACCTTTTAAAACTAGTTTTCTATCACTCTGATCTTATTTCATAATGCGTGTTTGTATGCCCTTTTATATGTGATTCAAGATTATGGGACCCTATCAAAACCACTTTAGGTTATATTTCATTAAATATTTATAGTTATCTCTATTTGTTTCATGTTTATTATTGGTAGAGAATTTTTTTGAAAGCCTTCCTTTTAATATATTTTATTCTCCATTGTATTAGTTTGTGGGACCTATCAACACCCTCACCTAGTTCACAGATTCAGCTCAAAAATGTTTACCAATAAAAAATGGATTCAAATTACTTCCATTAAATTGACATAGGATAAATTTACCATCCAAACTTTAAAACTTGCATGCACTAGTTTCAAGAAAATGGTGAATAGTATACAATCAAATCCATCAAATATGGAGTTTTCCTATGTGCTTTAAATATCTTGAGTCATAAAAAAACACCTTAGTGCATACACATAGTATCTTACTCTTGATGTGATTAGTGTTATTAACTTTCTCATGAGATTTTTCAATCCACTTACTTCATCTAAGAATAATATAGTCGTCATTTTGCCATAAAATCTCATTTAGGTAAAACCTCAACCCATCGTATCAAGTATTTGGTTGTCATTATTGTATAACACACATAAATATGTCACATAACATGATCGATCCTACCCAAAAAAACCACAACCCACTTATCAAATGGTTCTACATGATAATTATTATTGATTTAATTTCATCTCATCTATTAATATTACCTACCCTTTGACATATATCACATTCATATACATATTCCTTAGTGTCTATATAAAAACATTAGCCACAAATATGTAACCAACAAAACATTTCACATAGTTGCCTATCTTTCATAGTGTCAACTCGTGATGCCTTCATGAGATTTGTGATTTATTTATTCCCATTCTTGTTCCATCACAAATCTATAAAACATTTTAACTCCACTTATTTTATTTAATTTTCCCCTATTAACTAATATGGTGTATACCTTACCATTAATTTTTTCTTTTGTTTAGTTATCTAGTCACTCGAAGATAATATTGAAATTAGAAATGCAATAATATGTCATTTATTTAAGAAATTAAGACTCAAATATCTTTCATTTAATATTTAATATGTCTTGAAACTTCACCCATCTCAATGAATGACAAATGATATGGTCATCCATTCAACCTTTCAGGTTTCACTACCAAAGAAAATTTGGAAATCTTATAATAATATTATTTATCAAAAAATATTATCATGTTTAAAAGATTATTTACCAAGTATTTTAGTACTTAATAATATTTATAAACCATAAATGAAGTAGCAAATATATATTGTCTAAAGTTCTATAATTCATACAACAAACCTAGCACTACCCTCTTTGTGTCACATAAATTTTCTAATCCTTTTACAACTTATTAATTGTGAATGTAATAGTATGATAAATTTTACCTTATCCTTACTATGTAATAATTTACCCCAAATTAGATCCTGATGTGTCCACAAGTACATTTAATAGTATCTTCCAACTAGGAAACTATAAAATTGGTGCAGTTTCCAAATTCCATTTTAGTATTTCAAACACCTTGTGTTGTGCATCCATTCATCTAAAATAAACATATTTTATCATAAATTATTTAAGAGGCCTTTCATCTTTCACATAATTATGGATGGAATTCTTTTAGTACCAACAATGTCCTAAACATATGCATACCTCATGCTACATGTGCGGTGATTTTAGTTATAAAATCACAACTAACTTTGCATGATCCACCAAAATTCCTTCCTTAAAAATTAAATGTCTTAAAATTTTCCAAAAAGGAACCATGAATTAAAAATTACACATATTCAAAGATATCCTAAATTGTCAAAAAAATCAAACATTAAGCATAGATTATCACAAAGATCTTTTACTAAGTTATTCATAGTATAATTATCTATATATAATTGAATAAATTTATGTATGAAATATGTGAATTATTTTAATACAATACATGAAAAAATAGATGATACATTTTTAAATCCAAATGGAATGAAATAATACACAAAGAATCCTCACTCAGAAAAAGATGTGGTTTTTGAATTATCCTCCTCGACAATTTTAACATGATGATAGTTTGGACATATATATGTGAAATTATATATTTCACATCCATCTATTACTTCCAATAATTCCTTTGTAAACGATGTTGGGAACATATCTTATACATACATATAATTCAACATGATTCAATCCCAATACACTTTAATACATATATCATTATTTATAATAATTACAATGGACCCAATCACGATCTTTCATGGGCTATATCACACTAGTTTTCCCTTATTTTAATTTTTATTGAAGTTTTGAATTAATTCTATATGCATTATTGTCTTAATTAGTGTTAATTTTTCATGCAAATTAATGGATTTTCTTACCAAGGGTTTATAAACTCATTTAATCTCATAATAATTTATCAGGAATAAATCCGTGTACTCCTTAATTAACCTGATGATGTATGTTAACTCCTCATCCATTCAATAGTTACCCACAATAGACATCCTTTGCTTTCTTACATTATCTCCATTCTTGTGTAATGGCTAAAAGTAATTTATTTACTTATATTTTGGATCAAATTAAACAATACGATTTCCTTTAATATTTTCTACACTCAAATTATTTCCCTCATTATATGCTTCTTGTTGTCCACTAACCTTGCAAATAACTATCTTAACTTATATTATTTTCTAGTGCATCTTCAAATAATGAGCATTATTTACAATTGTTTCTACAGTGTTGATTGAGAATTCAAATTATTAAAAAATAGTTCTTTCATAAATATCATATTTTTTGATATGCTAGAACAAATATTCCATTTGTGCATCATTTCAAAAAAATTTTGCAAGCATAACCTTCAAATGTACATTCATCTTTTCATGCATGGATACGAAATTGAAAGTGTTCATGAAATCCTCTTTAACCTTGTCCCAATATATAATTTATATCTATGAGTCACTTACCACATACCATGTGCATTCCATTTATTTCAGCATAGAATATAATATATGTACCCATAAATTTATGGGAGTGATAATCACACAAATGGTAAATTCATTTTCATAATAGTATAGATTCTCTATTGGGATGGACTATCCTTATAATACTAATAGTAAAATGTTTTATTTTATAATAAAACTCATGAAAAATGCTCTCTTGAAAGTATCTAAACCTCATAAATAAGGTCACTTAGTAGCCCACCATGGCACGTGTACTGCATAATATATAAATTGATGTATTGAATCTATCTTCCTCTTTAGGCAAACATGCCTCCATATCTTGTGCATGTATATCTCCAAAAAAATTTCCATCAGAACATTGTAGTTTCCCTACTTTTAATTTACTTAAAATTAACACCATATAATGAGTTTGTGTTATATTTGATACCCATTTATTGGAAATATTCTTGATAACACCAACTTTAACATTTCTAGGTACCCTTCTAAAAACACATATCCTGATGAGATTCAACCCTCATGAATTTATTTAAGATAATTTCCACCCAATGACCTCATATTATTTTTGAACCCATATTACACATGCATGAGTGGTTGTATTATAAATTGGCACACCAATTATCTAGCTTATTCATCTTTCATTGGGTCTAAATACTCTTTATATTGCATCATAATATTGTAAGTTTTGTTTATCAAATATTTAAAATCAAAATTATAAACATACGATGGCCCATGATTATAATATATCAATATCATTACACATTTCATCCCATTTTAAAAAAAAATTGTAATGATGTTTAAAGTGAATGTATTCCTTATTTTCATAACATGATGGCCTTCCTAATAAAGTTATGTTCTTGTCAACTTATTCCATTGGGATTGATTCAAAATTAATTTTAAATTGTACTCCTATGATCATCCAATTAGTTCCCTTCAACACTCCAAATGGTCTCAAAATTTAATTCTTCACCATGAACAACACATCCGTCAAAGGCATAAGTGTAGAAATCCCCATATTTTGCTACACATTCTGTATCAAAAAAATAACTTTTATGCTCATATTTAAAAATATTTCACAACTCCCAATCATTTACAATTTCATTTACATTTAATTCAATATAAGTTTACACATTAATTGTAGCATGAACCTCCTTCTTCTTTCATGAGAATAATGCTCTTACTATGTGTTTTCTTAGCCAATATTTCAACAACTATAACATTATTTGTTTATTAAACACGGGTATCATTTCTATGATCTCTGTCACATACTTATCATCATTTTCCCAATGGTGATGAATTTATTTGAACCTTGCACTAAGGTATTTATGTGTGCAACCCCTCCTAAATGTATTGCATAATATCATCTATTATCAGCCTTCAATATGCATGTGCATCATTCCAATGATTACACTATAAACATTCATAGTATTTATTATTTTGGATTATAGATTTCCATGTCTATATATTTACCTCAACTTTGGTGGTTATATTTATCTTTCAACCTAATTTGAAAACATTATGTGGGACTTATTTTACCATCTAATTTATTCCTTGATATTTCCAATTCACTTCATTGCCATACCATTTGATATAATATTTTAACAAATATGTGCTTGATAAAAGTAAGGAAATGAAGGGAATTTTTGACAATCCCTTTGATAGATATCACAATATCAACATTTTAAATTAAAATCCTTAGAATGTATTTACACAAATACAACCATCTTGTCTACTAGAACCTATTCCATCATTTAGTCACCATTTTTGAGCTTTTTATTTCTATACACATTGTTGATTTTTTTTAAAATAACTTAATTATCACCAAATATATATTTAATTAATTGGTATTCAATTATTTCATGATTTTATTTATCATATATCTTTCACTATAAAACTTTGACTTTTTTGGAATTTTGTTCTAGTGTATAAATCCCTTTTTGATACCCCTCCTCACATACTTCAAAGTATGTAGAAATAAACTACACATTATTTAATGTGATGTTTTTATTAATATGACCTTATTAATAATATAATATCCACCATGACCCTTGTTGAGACTCTTGTACACTATTTGACTACATTTTTTTAATATTTGAAGCCATCTTTGAAAACTGAGCCACAGAAAAAGAATTAGTATAATATAAAAATTCCTTACTACCTCTATTTTTAGTGAATCATCTAATGCTTCACATACATTAGAATAATTATTCATAATAAATTTTATCCTAACCCTCCAACTAATAATTATACATATATAAGAATATTTATCTCATAAGATAATGTTGAGAGATGCACATCATATTTTCACATACTCTTAATAACTCCTTATTGTATCTCCTTTAAAAAATATATTATATTTCTAAAATTATGTAATATGGAACTAACTCAAGAAATATGTATTGAGATATATACCAAATTTTGAGTTGGATAAAAATTTATGTACCAAGTATGCACATGATTGATAAATATCATTCAAAATTAAATTGAATTTCACTCTAACAATGTCAACACATTAGCACCAAAGTGATTTCACACCTATTGATTTTGTATTCCACATCCTCTTTCCCATGATATTTAGTTATATTCATCAACATTTAGTAAAATAAATTTATTTTTGCACCAAACTGACTTGATTTCACACAACATCGCATGGTATTCCTTCCTTCTCCACAATTTTGTCACATGTTCTATTTCACAAAATATATTATTTTACTTAAAAAAACATTTCCACTAATCAATATAATTTATACACTATCCCATATATTTGGTTTATTAATCTTACAAACTTGTATAAACTACTGAATGAAATCTAAAAATCCACCATAAATGTCTTTAACACTCCACAATTTGAATAGCCTTCAAGAAATACTTCATGAAAATAATAGCGATGTGCACAAATATTATCAATGGTGAAGCATATATTTGAGATATATTCATCTTTAAATTCATATCTCCACTTCGTTTTGGAACCAAAACCTTAATTAAAATTTAACTCCTCATATAGGGATATGAAAAATACATACAAATTTTTATACATTAGAGTGAATATCCTTTCATGAAAACTAATCATATTTCCTTAGCGTACTCCTTAAGTATTCATAAAAATAAAATAAAATTTATCGCCCCTCCATGGGGTTCATAATTAACTATTTATTCTCCATTTCCTTAGACTCATCCATTTCACCTTCTTTTGTGTTAATTCAATATCTCTTCTAGCTCATCAATACCTATCCCTTATGCAACACAAAATTACCCACCCATAGATAGGATTTTACAACAAAATTTACACATTAATGTTATAGATTTACACACTCTATATTGAGGCTCAAAATATCTAAAAATAGAGTCCTAACAATGGAACTAAAATGTTTTCACTCTAAAATCAACATTTTAAATCCATGTGTAGGATTTATCAAGCACAAAAAGTAAAAAGATACTCAACCCACCACACAAGAATATTAATTAAATATAAAGAGTTAAGATATAACCTAAGGTGAAGTAAGAAAACACCAAGACCCCCATTGATATTGATAGTATTAAAGTATGAACACATATTCTAATAGACATTCAAACCCTAATAGCTAGTACAAAATGCATGAATAATTTAATTAACTTATATAATATTTCATAAAATTAAATATTATGTCTGTAGATTACAATATGTTATTCAATATTCACTTATAAAATAATTACATACAGTCTAAAATCCTTTATTCCATAATGCAATTCTTCACTATGATCTCCACTTTACCTCTTTTTTAGACTTAACCCTAGACTTGAAAGTGAAAGATCATAAATGCCTCCAATTAGAGGCAAGGGCTCATATTTATAAGTTTCCTTGGAAATATTTGACAAAACATCATTCTTCTTATTTTCATATTAAATAAGTGGTTTTCTACTTTTTTGTTCATATAATTATAATATGCTCTTTGTATTCCAACTATTTTTTCACATTCCTTGAATATTACTTTTCCAACATTTTATCTTTCCACATCCACATGATCCTTTTAATGGTTATTAACATATACAATATCTTCCTTTCCTTGGATAATTTTCTATGTTTCGTTATAGCTTGTTACTCATCCTCTAAAACTATTTTTCTTTCTACCATGCACATTGTTCATAATTGATTTTGCATGTTATGAGCATCCTATACAACATCACAATATTTTGATTGTGGGATATATATATATATATATATATATATATATATATATATATATATATATATATATATATATATATATATATATATATATATATATATATTAGTGTGTACCAATCACATCCTTCCATCCTTACTTAATTTTCATTTTCTTTAGTCTTTAAATTATCTCTAAAATTTAGGGTTAGATTCTAATCTATATATGCATGTCTAAATGATTTATCATAATAGATACTCCACTCATAAAATGACCAAAGTTAAAAATATAGTCCTAAATTTTCAATGTGAATTTAATCAAAACAAAGAACCTGAATAATATTTTATAAAAATAAATGCAAGGTTCATTATATAATCAAAATGAATTCAAGTGTGATATTTTACAATGTAAACCTTGTAAACACATAATTATCATAGGATATAAAGGTAAATTATATAATAAAATATTTATCTAGTTTCTTAAATCAATTCCTTTTCCATTAGACCAAAAAATGATTTAAATTTTATAGTAGAGTGGAAAAAATACCATAATTACATTCATGCAAGAGTTACACATCAATGCCCGAATATGCACACATAGTTAAAAAAATTAAACTTAACAGACTGTAAACACCTTAATTATATTTAGTATCAAACCTAAAACTTATTAATAATTCTTCTTAATATAATTCATGACATCTCCATACAAATTCAAACAATTGAATAAATAAAATTAATTAATTATGCACACTTTAAATCCTTATTTAAATATAAAACTCAGATTTTACACCTCACCCATCATCTTCCACCTTATTCTCCCTCTCATGCTGACTGATCCCAACCAAACCCACAACTTCATCAACCTCCTTTGAGTCATCCCCTAAGTTGTCAATAAGTCTAACTAATTTCTATTAACTTAGCTAACCATTCCCATACTTTTCTCAACCATTTGAAATGGTAATCATCCTCATGGGTGAGGACTCATTAGCCAAGATTGATTATTTGGTTCATTTAATAAATCCAAATAATCCTCCACCATAGGATCTTCCTCCAAAAAACTATAAATAAGCTTGAAAATTGTCAATTTCTCCATCTTGACTTATGCTGATGATGTTGTATTCAATTTACAAGCTAATCAAAGTGAATCAAAGCATACAAAAATTCTTTTGGCACTAAAACACTATCTATTCTCCTTTGCAATGGAAGAGTGATCAACCACATTATTAAAGAGAAAATCAAGTTTATATCACAATGGAGGAAACTTACATATTTAAGGTATAAGTTTGTGTTTACTATTTTCTTTGTTTATTGTTATATATTAGGTTAAATTTATCTCAGATTAAGATTGCATAATTATTTGAATTATTAGCATTTATAGAATATTTTCATACATTTTGACACACCCTGTGGGACATTCCCTCATCTTTTTCATCCTACATTCATCATAATTGAATTTAGAAAGCATTTTTCATTTGATTTTTTCTATTTATTTTTGTATATGTATTTAATACTATCTTTTTGAGTGTTGGTATAATCTACAGATCATTATTTGACATTTTATTCTCAATTGTATACATTCACCACATAAATATAAATTTGGAAACATTAGTTATAAAACTATACCCTATAATGGTGAAATCATTTTTAACCCATTTTTAGTCTCTTTTCCTAATTTTCCTTACATCATTTGATTTTTGTTCACCTTCTACTTATATCTATGTTTTTAGCTTTTACTAATTCTCTGTTATAGGAAAACTATGAAATTGACAAACTTTTCAATGAAATCATTATTTCTAATTACAAATTCATCTTAATTGACTATGATATTATTATTCTGAGTAGCAAAATTTTCATAAAACCATGAATCTATCCCCCTATGTTTTATGTGTTTTCTATTTCTATGTTTGTAGGTCTATTAATGCACATATTGTTCTCCTAATGTCACTAGGAAATAAGATAAAGTGAGAAAATCAATTGTAAGTCTTGGGAGACTTGGGACTTGAGTATTTATACAAATATTGCTAGGAATAACATAAATATTAGAGATATGGTCACCACTTTGAAAGTTTATAAGTAGACCTTGCTGTAGGGATGATAAATGTTTATCCTGTGATATAGTTTCTTGATAATATTTGTAAATTATTTTAATACTTGATAATTAATTCCCAAAATATAAACAAATATTTGATATTTACAATATCAACTAATCTAGAGTGAGTCAAGGGTGAATCCAAGAGTGAGTAGGGTAGGGCAGAAAAGAGGACATGCTTAAGATGATCAAATATATAGATTATACTAACTTTTAAGGCCAAAATACATGAAACTAAAATCTACTAACCCTAGCATAATGTTAAAAGTTAAATAAATGTATTTGAAGTTTAAAATAAAAGGAGTGTATATATGTAGCAGCATATTTTGCATAAAATTTATCACAAATAGTAAATTACATAGCATATTTAGTTGTAAATTAGAATAAAAAAGATCAAACATACTATTAAATTTATCATCCCAATGTTAAACTCAAACTAATAGATGCATACATAAAATGTAATTTCCCAATCAACTTGCATAAAAGAAACTATTAAACATATAGAAGCACAAGAATTCAGAAATCACATGACACACAAAATAACACTACGGATAGACTCTCAAATTCTTTGGGTCTCTACATTAATTCTGATAACAATTATTTTATGTTTTACAAATGAGATGAAGACCCCTATTTTTAGGCTTCAAAAAGCCTAAGATAAATATAAGTGAGCCCAAAAATGGCATCTAAATATAGCCAAGTGGCTTAAACTGCTACATTACAACAGAATATTCTTAATTCAAAATTATAAAGCATAATTAGATATTCCTTATGGTCATAAAGGGAGAAGTTGGTTGGCTTTACTATTGTTTTTGTTATTGTCTTTGCTTCTTCTCAACTTCTTATTTATTCCAAGCCTCTACACATGCCTGGTAGTCTTGGATTATCTAAAATAAGTCCAGGATCATGGTCTTAAATAAGCCTATTATCCCCTAGATGATCCTGACATGCTCTATGAGTATTGGCCTTAGTTATTCCTCAATTGCATCTTCCTTCTCAAAATCTTTGATTAAAAAACATCATAATGTTTATTAATTATACAATAGTATTTTCACTATCCCCATCCTACTAAAATTGAGAAATAAAAACTTTCATTTGTGCTATAAAGTCTTACTCATACATGAGGGTGCCATCAGGGTTGGCCACCCTAGTGATCATGGTAGCCTTTTGTGGAAAGACAATCTTGAATTCAATTTTTTCAAAGGATGTCTTTTCATCCTTGAGCTGATATAACCATGTCTTCAAAATACTCCTATTCATGAGGATGTTTTATGAAAGAACAATGTCTTCAAGAGGTATAACCTTGAGGTCAAGAAACTTATTGTTTCTTGCCACTCTAGCCAAGTTTTCCAACTTGGTGTCAAAGAGTGAAATATTTTGGTCAAGTTTAATGATAATTTTGGCTTGTTTGATACCATATTACTATCTCTTTTTAATCACTTTATACAAGATTAAAACATTAACGACAAAGTTAAATATTGAATTTAAAGTGCCCTCTAACACAGTTGTAGTGCTTACTCTTTCATCCCTTTCAGTTCCTACTATATCCCCTTCATCAAGGAAATAATAGACTCTACCTATGATTACATTGAGGATATAGGGTCCTCTACATAATATTGTACCTCTATAGGGAAATCCTTCCTTTTTATGGTCAAGGTGAAGAGGGGATCTTCATTTTCATGAATCATTGTAGATATTGATTGTGGATGTTCCACTTATCTTCTAACCACCCTTTCCATGGTGCTAGTGTCAGCATCAAACCTCATGCTAATTTGGGTTGAAACTTGCCTTACCTAAGGCCTCCCCTACCTTATTGTCTACATCATGTACCTTACCTAATTTGAGGTGGCCATAGATGGTGGTTATGTGAGAGGTTAATGTAATGAGAGTGCCTAGGTAGAAAAGGAGGCCAAAACTATTACAGGGATGAATAAATTGGTTGGGTCCAATTTCCCAAGTGAGTCAAATAAGAATTTAGTGAGGCCCATGTTAATAATTAATGAAGGTAACATTGAAAGCCCAAAAATTTTGGTAGCTATGGCAAGATTGATTGGTTTGTATAAGGGGAATATCTTTGATATGGGCCATAATGGCTTGGTGGATGTAGGGGAGCCAAGGGTGAGTGATGCACTAGAGGTGGCTATCTAGGAAGGAGAAAAACCCATAACCTAGCTATCACTAGTGCTTTGGGAGCTCAATGGAGGTGGAATGTTGATAATGGAATGAGAGATGAAGTTGGTAATGGTGTCGTCAAAGGAAGCAATGGTAGGTGATGTGAACATGGGAGTAGGGGTACAAATAGAAGCAGTGGAAGTTGTAAAGATGCTAAAAAATGGGAAAGAAGGAAATGGTGTAGTACTTATAATGGGGGTTTTGGAAGCTAATGGAGGAATAACTAATCCTCTTATGGTTCCCTTAGGAGACTTATTCCTTGTGTAAACCTTTTCAATACTTCTCCTAGCTAGTTTCTCTAGTTCTTCCATTGAGAACTTAGTTCCTTATTTCTCTTCTTCAAGATCAATCATATTAGGATCTGATGGATCCAATATTTGTGTGGTAGCTTCCTAAGTAGATATAAGGAATATTATAGGACCTTAAGAAGGACCTAGTTGGTTGTTTGATTCTCCTTAGTCAAGCTTAGAGGTAAGTTCTATCCACCTAGAGTGGCTTGCAGTGAAGGCCTATAGGGTCTAATCCTGATGAGAGGAACATCATCCTCCTCTTCCTCTTCTTATTTACCCTCATAGTTTATATTGAACATGTTCCCATGAGTTAGTGGGAGTTGAGGCTTTACAAAATTTCTTCTTCTACCTATTGAGCCTCATGTCTATATTGATATTCTTCTTTACTGCATTCATTAGGAATACCTCATTATTCATTGCATCCCTATAAACCCATTTGTGCACCTCCTCTTGGTATTTATATTCTACAGTCACATCCATTTTGAACTTGGAGTAGTGTTTGGAAATGACTTAGTTTGGATCCCACATTCTAAAGTCATCCAATAGGTATGATTCCCTATTCCTTGTATCCACTATAATGTCTTGCCATTTCATTATCTGAGTTTTCCCTAGCTTGTAAGGAGTCTTGTGGGAGGATATCTTTTTATTCCTCTTGAAGACACCATCAAGTACATGGAGGAGTTGATAAGTCATCTCCTCCTTAGCTAACTTTATAGGCACATACCTAGGTAGCCTAAGGAGAGATAACTCCACCCCTTCCATCTGTATGATTGTGTAGTTAGGGTAAAGACATAAGCTACCCATTTATCTTTGTGTTTTCCTAACTTCTAATGGAACCCTTTACATTTTACATTTAGTGATGGATTTGTAAATAGGGGTTATAAAAATTATATGATTATCTTGATGTGGTACCTTAAGTAGTGAATGTAAACTAAAAAATATTTTTGGGATACAACTTCATCTCACATAGGAGTCCATGTGTTTATTTTTAATTATGCAGTTACACATATAACATCTAATAAATAGCTCATCATGTAGAATGGAGCCCAATTTTGGTATGTATCATGCATAGCTAAAATCAAGTTATTGCTAATGATGTCTCCAAGTAAAGTATTTTTTTGATCCTCTTAGATTATTTGCAATAGTGGGATATCTCTTATATCTACGTACCCAATGTGTGCATTATTGAATATTATTTTTAGTAGGGTGAGGCCAACCTTGACTCCCTTTCTAAACTAGTGAATGGATATGTTCCCTTTTTCATCCATGAATACCAATCCATTTGAGTTTTTTACACATGAAGTTAAGACTATTTTTATCTTATTTGCATCGTAATAGTTATCAGTAATACTTTGGTTACAGTCCAGATGCAATAGGGGTAGGTCATAATATTTTTCAAAACTTAGACCTATAATGAAGGAAATGGGAAACACTTGGTTCATTCACTTGAGCAATCTATCTTCACATGTCAACCTCCTAAAGATGCCATAGACTAGGTTAGCACATGGCATGACCTTTAATTTTCTTGTGTCCTTGTGAGGACTAGCAACTTGGATTTCAAGGATATATGAATTGAGATAAATAATGTGTGGCAAGGTTTTATATTTATTAAGATACCTAGCTCCCTCAACATTATTAAAAAAAATACTATAATATATGTCCCCTAATTTTATGGCTTCGAGGATGAACTTTGTGTCCTTGAACATGACTGATTTACCATATTGAAATAGAAAATCATCATTTGTAAATTCAATTCTCTTACCCAAAGTAGAAGCTCTTACCCATGCCATTTATGTAGTGTCTTGGGTAACAATTAATGTCCTTTTGTATCTATCTATAACTTCCAAGCTTCAACAATGGTGGCTTGAGTGTAACTTGTGAATTTGCTCAAGATTGGTTAAATTGAGAATATAGATAGTAGAGAGAGAAAATTCTTAGGGATTCGAATGAAAATGTAGGTATAATAGTCAAGTTGGGTAAACTTTTGAAGATTACTTTTATTAATGCAAGGTTTGATAGTGATTATAGTTTATTCTATATTAATGGTGAGTTAATCACCTTTGCATATTTTTGAACTTTTGCTTTTGGCATTTAATTGCTTTAAAATTGAAATTCAACACTGATATACTATTGATTTGTAATAAATTTTATCTTTAAATCTAAAGGTTTCCACCTTCTAACATGTGTCATGCCACTTTAGATCTAACTAGGAACTTGTAGGGCCTGAAGATGACTAGGTTGCTTGGTTGACTTAAATATATGCATGTAGTGATTTGTAGATAGTTCTTGGGTAGGAACTTCAACTTTAGTTGGTTGAAAGAATGCCATGTGTCACTTTTATAGGAAATTGGGGTTTGTTATTTTCTAGGTAGCTTTCTCATAGGCAATCATGGCTTTGTTTAGATAGGTGTCACCTTCAAAAGGTTTATAAATAACTGTTGGAAAATTTGTGTTAATCATGTGGATTATGTAGAGCCACATGTCATTCTCAGAGGTGAATTGATTGATCTTGAGATGAAACTTCATGGGAATGTCAAGTGGCCTCATCATATAGGTTCAAGATGAATATGCATCCCTCTCAAAGGTGATCTAGTGGGTCTTTGGATAGAAGCAGAATGGGAATGACATGTATCATCATCATGCTAGTCTAAAGGGGACATGCATCATTCTCACAAACTTCTCTTCATCCTTCTACCAATTTTTATTCTTATAAGGGGACTTGGTCAGTTGTACACCATAAAGCCTCGATCAAATAGTTCAGGTGCATCCATACATATTCCTTATATCTTTCATGATATTTAGATAGCATATAATGTAGCATTGGCATGCATCAATCTTAGGTGAATCTAGAGGGAACATGTGGTATTTTGAAATATTGTTCAAGTTTGGATGGTCATGCTTGAAACATGTGGTGGCATCTCACAGGTTTATGGATTATAGTGGGATGCGTGGTGGCCTAGATTGGATGGAGTTGCTCATGGGGGATAATATCTTAGCACCTAACCTATGGATTTTAATTTTAATGGATAAATCCCTTGTGAACTCTTGGGATGATGCCATGTGGTTTGTAATTTTTGTAGATTTGATATAAGTGTCTTGTGTGGGGTGTGATGAATTATTAAGACTTCATGAAGGTTGGAGAGGTGGACACCTATCCTCTTTAGGTAGTAGTCCTTAATTTGACATCCAAAGAGGTGTCACCAACTGATATTTTAACTTTCGCATACTATGATTCCACTAAAGAAGTTAAGTTAGACTTCTATAAATGTCAAATGCTCATCACAAGCAAATTAAAAGAAGTTTAAAGCAAACTTTGAAAGTAAATGCTTTAAAAAAATATAAGGTTAGTCCAACAAGATTTAGTGAGTCTTTTGGCTCTTATGTTGATTAGAAAACTATGTAGAATCTCAAATATTTCTAGGAAGTATTAAATAAATTCTTTTATGCAACAAAATTTCTTTACAAGCCTGACATTTTAGGTATTTTGGAAAATTTAAGAAAGGAGGGTCTTCGTTCTAGGAATAGGAGGAAGTTGAGCATCAAAAAATGGTGACCTATATAGGAAAACATTGGAAAATGTTAGAATCCAAATTTATTGTTCAAAGATGATAAAAAATTAGTCATCTCACTATAATTTTTAGTCAATATCAAATTTTCTTTTCAAAACCAAATGAAATCTCACAAGCTGGAAATAGTATTTAAATCTTGTAGATAATCATACTATGTGTGTGATTTGAAGTTCATTAAACATTGCCATTGGGTTCATAAATGATACCTTTAGAGCTTTAAGACATCCAACATAAAATTAATTAAACATTCTTTATATTTTATATAATAATGCTTTGTTAAATTAGGGATGGCTTGGGAATTACTATATTGCCATCTAGGCATCACTAGCCCCAACAGAGATACCTTTGGCACCACTATGGGCCTTGATCTACTTTCAGACATGCATCCATAACCCTAGTATATATTTCCTAATCACAATTCATATAATATGAAGTAGTTTATGTTTTCATTTCATTAGTGTATCATTTTTTTATACCTATGTTTATCAACCAAAATGGTTATGAATAAAAATTAGGTAGGTGTAAAGATTGTGTCAAGACATAGTTTGAATGTTATTCACTCTTAGATAGTAAATTCTACTCAATAAATTTACTTAGTCAATTTGAGTGATAGTATGATGGTCCACACATATTCAAACTCTTGTTCAAGAAAATGTTTCATCATCTAAACCATATTATAGCCTTAAAAGAACTTAGGATTTTCATGAGAAGACTAACTTATGATTAACCCTACCCATTTTTTTCTAAATTAGGAAAATGCTAGAGAATTCCAAACTTTGGACCACTAAATTTTAATATCAACAATCCCTTCTTCCCATTTTAGGAATAGATTGATATAAATTGAGCAAAAGATTTCTTATCTAGAGGATTTATTACTAAGCTAGAAAACATGATAGAAAACAAACACACAACAAGAAATCAAATAAAAAAAAGGAACAATAGAAAAACAAATAAGGAAAAAATGTGTAAAATAAGATAAGAAAGAACAAAAAAATAAACTAATATACTCCTACCTACTCTAATTCTAAACAAGCTTACTATCCTTTTAGGATTGTTGATAGAATAACAGAGAAATAATGCTTCATATATTTTCCATTAATGGGTAAGGTTAATTCATTCCTTTTTAATTCTTTGAGTTTGAATGTGTTTTTTCCTAGTATTTATGTTATTTGATAGGGCCCAATCTAGAGAGGAGTGAACTTGTCATGTTGTCATTTTTTATAGTGGGCCTTATCCCACAGTAGAACTAAGTCTAAGATTTAGAATTATTTAACTTTGGCTCACTTGACAAACCATATCTTCAAAACATCTTGATGCTTGTTGAAGTTATATAATGCTTCATCTCTATCATCTTCCATCTAGATGATGTTTAGTATCCTTGATTTTACTCTTTCATCATCTTTTAGGTACTTAACCATAAACTCATAAGTGGGTAGCTTTAATGTGATGGAAAATATGGGTTTCTTCCCATAAAATAATAATAATGGGGATGCCTTGAGTGTCTGTTTATATATATTTCTATCTACCTATAGAGTGAATTTCACTAGGGACTACCTTTCTCTTGGTTTCTTTTCTGTAAACTTATTATTGACATTCATCAAGTTTTTTAGTGGGTTATATAACTCTATTACCCTAAAGGTAATAATTTGAAGTAAACTCGAGTATTATCTAATTTTAATATTCCTATTTAGTGAATTTTATCGATGCAAATGCCAGCCCATTATCACATACCAAGGATAGGGGTGTCCCAAACCGAGTGATAATGTTTTCTTCCAAAAATTTGATGACATCAATTGCTCTGTTGTTCTTGGTATCTAATAGTTTAGTCCACCTTATGTAGTAATATATAGTAGTGAGTAAAAATTTGTGTCTTTTTATGGAATTAGGATTGATTACTCCTATGAAGTTGAGGCCCCATTATGTAAATGGATTTACTTCAATTACTAGTTATAAAGGCATGATTACCTTTACTTCCCTTTTATCAAAAATATGACATTGGTAGAATATTCACACATGAGCATGTGGATATTTGATATGGTCAACAAATAATAGACATCCCTTAATATATTATGTGCTATGGTGAACCCTTAAGGGTGACCACCTCCCAATATATCATGGAATTTGTCCATTATTTTAGCAACTTCAACATTGAGGACACACCTTAGATAAACTCCCTCATAGTTATTTCTATAGAGGACCCCTCTTTTGATCATAAAGTGAGATGATCTTAGCATGGGGGCTCTTTTTTTTATCTCTCTTGAGGTGTGGAGGACATGTTCTATGAAATAAATAATGAACAATATCCTTGGACCAATGTCTACTAGGTACTCAACCTGCTTTGACTTGTAAAACATTAATGCAAGGATTAGTGTTTATAATGACTTAGATAATACCTTTACCTCTAACTAACTTAACATATTTTATCTCTAAGTCATATTCTTGAATCTTGATCATCCACTTCCATCTTCTTTCCCCAAGTTCATTCTATCCTAGCATCAATTTGACTATTGGATCATATACTATGGCACATGTCTTATTTCTTAGAATGTAGTGTCTCAATTTATTTATAGCCTTTACTAGTGCATAAGCTTCCTTGTCTAGAATAGGATAATTTATCTCTAAATTATTTTGTTTAGTTATCATGAAGGATATGGGGTTCTATGTGTCCTCTTCTTTATGTGTTAATACAAAAATAATATATGTTTAGAAGAAAAAAAGTTTAGATAGAAATCTTTACTAAAATTAGGGATTATCAAAATAATATCCTGAACAATAACATCCTTGATGTTTTGAAAGGCATTATTTACTTTAGTAGTCCACTCTATCTTTTCATCTTTGCTTAGCATGGCATTGAGCGGTCTCACAATCTGTTCAAAAATAGAGATAAACTTTCTTACAAAATTGAGTTTTTCAAAGAAATATTTTAACTCTTTTTTGCTATTGGGAACTTCTAATTTTAAATTTAAATTGATCTTAATAGGGTCAATGGTCATACCTTCTTGAGTAATTTAATATATTAAGATTTTACCTTCAGTCACATAGAAGATGCTTTTCTTGGGGTTCAAGGAAATGCCATTCCTTTTGCACTTCTCCAAAACTTTTTCTAAATGCATCATGTGATCTCCCCTATTTTTAGAGAAAAATGTTATATCATCCATGTAAATAATAATGATTTTACCTATCAATTCATGGAATACATGGTCCATTATTCTCTATAAAGTTACTCTTATGTTGATTAGTCTGAATGGAATTCATTTGTAGGCAAACGTTCCCCATTTAGTGGTGAAGGTAGTATTCATTATGTCTCTCTTGTTTAATAGGACTTGGTTGTAGCCTAAAAATTTATCTAGGAATGACATCATTATAGATCCACTTACAAACTATATGAGTTCATCCAAATAATGAAAATGCTAATTATCCTTCTTACAAGTTCTGTTCAAATTCTAAAAATCAACACAAAGTTGGATTTCTCCATTATTATTCTGGATTGGCACAAGATTGGAAACCCATATCAAGTGTCATATAGGAAATATTATAATTGCATTGAGTAAATTATTCACTTATTTATAAATTAGTGGTTCCAACACTAGATTTTCTAACCTTTGCCTTTTCTTTAAAATTTTGTAAGCCTACTTTAAAGGAATAGTGTGAGTGATCACACTAGTATCAAATATCTTAAAGTCATCATATGGCCAAGCGATAACATCATTGAACTTAGTTAAGAGGTTATAAAATTTATTCAACTCTTATTCGGTGCATACTAGACCAATGTTGACATTTTGTTCATTCCCAAGACTTTTCAAGTTTACTTGCTTGTAATCCTTCCCACTTAATTTGGGCTACTTAGTTTCATTTCTTTGCTTATCTAGTTTAAACATCCTTTCCAATGAAATCATGACTTTGGGGATTTAATTTTATTTAAGTTGTATTAATCCATATTTATTATCCTTCAAATATTTTATATTACTTTCTTCTTGTTCATCAATAATATAAGATTAGAATATGCTAGCATTGCACAAGAAATCAATTATCTGCTAGTCATCATCAAAAAAATGAAAGTGATTGATGTTATCTGACATAAAGGGGCATGAAATTATCTCCATAATAAATTATTTTAGATTCAAAGCCTATAAAGGTACCAAGTTTTCTACCACTAATGCTAGAGCATTTGTTAACTAGTTCTATTCTCTGGGTAAGGAAATAATATTGAATGAGTAAAAATACTAAATTATATCTCAAGCTCTAAATTTATATTTTATTAGATAAGAAATCTTACATTGATACCTACTTCTAATTTGATGTAAAATTAATTCATAATCAATATAGACTAATAGTTCCTTTAGATTATGTCTAATTGTAAATTAAAGTCCTAAAATAAGAGCTTCATATTCTACTAAATTTTTAGTGCAAGAGAATTATAATCTATAAGAGGCTAGATATCATTTGCCTTCAATATTTGTCAGAACAATACCAAAACCAAAACCTTATTTTTTTGTACACCATCAAATTGAAATGTCTAGGGACCTTTATTTTGCTCTTCCATCTTGTCATCTTTACTAGTATCAATGGTTTCCAAAGTATAAACACCTAAGTTAGAGGACTAGTAATTTACCTTATCATTATTGGCATTGTATTATATAATCATATATTTCATCTTGGGTTTCTAATTAATCTTGATCTGATTGGGGATCCCACATTAGGGTAGCCACATGTGAGAGCAATAAATAGACATATATTCATTTAAGGATTTAGTCTAGTCATGGCTCAATAATAATCCATAAGCTTTAGCTATATCAATGACTTGAATTTCGATGAATTTTTGGATTTGAGGCTCATGATCTAACTGCATATGGATGTTCAATAACTCACCTATTACTTTCACTCTTGACTTGTTCAACTATACCACCATCTTCTCTGATTTAACTAGGTCTAACCCTAGTTTTTCACAAATTCCTAGAGGCATTATATTATCTAAAGCACCAAAATAAAGTAAGAAATTATGGATATTCTTACCAAAAATTATAATATTTAATAGGAATGGTGGAACCTCATGCTTAATTTTGTACATTACCACATTGGCATTAGCTTGTTTGGCCTTGTTGGAGCTAGGCTTTTCATTCAAGGATTTCAACAAAAAATCACATTGTTCAATGATTTGTGTGAGTTCATGCAATTTTATATTTTCCTTAATCTTATTAATGTCCTCCACTATATTATATCCAACTTTTGATTCCATGTAGAGGTTTTTTTTATTGGCTTACTTTGATTAATTTTGGGGTGTGGAGGATTATTGTCTATCCTACTATCAAGGGGTGTATCTAGCTTATTAGGTATCTCTGTTAGGGTTGGGTTCTGACCTTTGCTTCTAAAGGTGTAGTTGCTTCAATGGTACTACTATAAATCATGTATTTACTCAATATTATCTTATGATTCGTTCTCATCTTAGTTGGGGAAGTCATAAGTCTCAACCATGAGGACTGATTCAAGTGCTCTAGAAGCATCATTAGAGTTATCAAAGCCTTTAGCATTATTTTGATCATTGGTATTTATGTCAAATCCCTCTATCTAGATCTGTATGGCTTTGAATGCATGGAAGAACTTAACACAATCAATCTCTCCATGTCTAGTAGTATTGTGCACTCAACACTAGTTGGGCAAGGCCATTTCACAAATGTTGATTTTAGGAAATTTACTCAAAGGGGACTTGATATTATTTTTAGACATATTCAAAGGTCTATTATACCTTTAGAAATTATGATTTATATTGGAAATCTCACTAGTATTTCCCATCTATTTTTTGAGATCCAAGAAATAATTAACATGTTTTTGGATAGTCTTTTATATTGAGTCCAACTATTCCTTTAGAGGTTTTGGGTTCTTGATTTGGGTGGTAGATTGGACATTGGTGTTTTTTACAGGCACCATTACTTGATTATTCTTGGGATACACCTTGATATTTTCTTAGATAAAGAATATAAGATGTTGTTTAGGTGTGGCATGACTCAAAGGTAATTGGTTGAGCACTAGTAATTGGTTCAATAAAAGCTAGTTTTGACTCATGTTAGGCATGACATTTATAGCAAGCATAGTTGGATCAAAGTTTGGTATAGAAAAGGTGGGATGCCCTTATGGGTTCATTTGCTTATCAATATGTATAACCTCAGCATAAGTTAAAGGCAATATGTCAATACCCATGGATCTCCTCAAGAAGATGACTATCATTGGGTCTAAAGCATTTTTGTATATTTCTAATGCTAAATCATTTGCAAGCTTATATGGCAGGGATATCAGGGCGTAAATATTTTGGAACCTAGCATTTAACATTTTAATTAGATAATTTAGGTCCCTTTTGAGGGTGGTAAACTATTGGTATATAATTATCAGACTAATTAACCTTCCAAATTAGGAAACAAAGGTATCACTAAACTGACCCCATCTCATGATGGAATATTTAGGTAATTTAAGAAACCAATCATTAGCTACATCCCTAAAGGTGAAAGGAAAAAGGTGGCAGGCCACATCCTTATAAATCACATTGATTTGCCTTAAAGATTCCTTAAATGACTTCACGTGCTCTTTAACAGTCACTCTCTTAGTGGGGGTAAAGAGAGATAGGTACTTTTTTGGATTCTTAGGTAGATTGTGTATGGGCCTAGGGATAATTATGGATGAGCTAGCTAACCATGCCATGATTGGTAGGAATGGTTGTAGATTTTAGTTATATGGGGAATTTGGTTAGATCCTAGACTTATTACGTCTAAATTTTTCATCTCTCACCTTCATATAGGTTTTTAAATATGATAAATGGATCTTAGGTTCAGATCGAGGCTTGGTTCAAATCCTAGGCGACTCTAGGATGTAGAATGGGTACTGAGAGTAAAGGATATTTAAAGATATACTTCATAAATGATAAATATTGAAAATATTAGTGAATCTTTGATAGAAAATATTAGATCAAGAAACTCCATCTTGATCTTTGAGGATCAAAGCTATAAAACCTTAAATTTATCAAAACATACATAAATATTATTAGCTTTATAAATTAACCTATAAAGATCAATGTTAAACCAACACATAAAAATTTATCTATGCCTTATTTATTGATCTAAAAGCATTTGAGTATTTTAAAAATAAATTCAATCACAAATCTAAGCAAAGGCTCACCTAAATTATAATAATATGATCTTAAATGTTCAAATCTAGTATAAGAAACATCTTAGAGAATGATCTTTACAAAAATACCCAAATTCTTTAACAAATTTATATAAATATTTGTAAATATGATCAAAATAACCATTAATATATGTAAATAATGAGGTATTTAACCTATCTTTTCATGAATTTAAGAAAATATCTATAATATTTTACCAAATTGCATAAATGAACACTAATTTTAATGAAATATTTCAAAGAATGCAAAGATATATGCAAAGGATGCAAAGATTCATGTAAATAATGTAGATCCTTAGTGTTCTTTAATGATACTCATGTAATTTGAAAAAATTTAGCATGTATATGATGAAGTACACTACAGTTTTATAAATATGCATGAAAATAGTTGCATAAGGCCCTCCTTCTAGTGCCAAAAAATTCCCTTCTTGTTCATGCATGTATTATGGTACCTGTGTCACTAGGGAACAAGGGGAAAGTGAGAAACTCAATTTTAAGTCCTAGATGACTTGGGGATTGAGTTTTTTATACAATTATTATTATGAATAACACAAATAGCAGAGATATGGTCACCAATTTTAAAGTATACAAGTAGACCCTACTATAGGGATAACAAATGTTTATGTAATGACATAGTTGCTTTCTAATCTTTGTGAATTATTTTTATACATGCCAATTAATACCCAACATAAAAATAAATAGTGGACATTTATAGTATGAAATAAGCTAAAGTGATTCATGGGTGAAACCAAGCATGAGTAGGGTAGGGTAGAAAAGAGGATGTGCTTAAGATGATTAAAGATATATATTCTACTAAATTTTAAGGAAAAAACACATGAAAATAACATTTACTAACCCTAGATTAATCCTCAAAGTTTAATAAATTTAATTAAATATTCAAATGAAAGGATTGTATAGATTTAGAACCATACTTTGCATAAAATTGCTCACTAATAGTAAATTGTATATCACAACTAGTTGTAAATGAGAAGAAAATAGAACAAGCATACTATTAAGTTTGCCAGAATAGCATTAAACTCAAACTAATAGATGCATACATAAAATTTAATTTCACAATTAACTTGTAGAAAATACTATCAAACATCTAGAAGCGTGATAGTTCAAAAATCACAAAACACACATAAAAGAACACTACAAAAAGACTCTCAAATTCTTCATCTCTCTACATTAATTCTAATGACAATAATTTTATGTTTTACAAATGAGGAATAAACCCCTATTTATAGGCTTTAAAATTAATAAGATAAATATAAATGGTCCCACAAATGGCACCCAAATATATCTAGGTGGCTTAAACTACCACATTATAATGGAATATTCCTAATTCAAAATAATAAAGCATAATTGGATATTCCATATGGTCCTAAAGGGGGTTATTGGTCAGCTTGCTATTGTTGTTTTTATTGTCATTACTTCTTCCTAGCTTCTTCTTTATTCCAAACCTTTGCACATGCCTATTAGTCTTGGTCTATCTAAGAGAAGTCCAATATCATGGGCCTAAATAAGTTTGGTATCTCCTAAATGATCCTACCATGCTTTATGAGTATTGGCCTTAGTGCTTCCTCAATTGCACCTACCTTCTACAACCTTTGATTGGTAAACTCCACAAATTTTATTACTTACACATCAATGTTTGTATTAGCCTCATCCTACTATAATTAAGAAACAAAATCTTTTATTTGTGCTCTAAAATCTTGCTCATCCATAAGGGTGCCATTAGGCTTGGTCACCCTAGTGATAATGGAGTCCTTTAGTATCAAGGTAATCTTGAATTCAATTTTTCAAAGGATGTATTTGCATCCTTGAGTTGATCCAACCATGTCTTCAAAATCCTCCTCTTATTCATGAGGATGATTTATATACGAACAATGTCTTCAAGAGGAAGAACATTAAGGTCAAAAAAATTATTGTTTCTTGCCACTCTAGACAAGTTTTCCAACTTGGTGTCATAGAGTGCAAGATTTTGGTCAAGTTTAATGACCACTTTGCCTTCCTTGATCCCATCATTCTATCTCTTTTTCATCAATTTATACAAGATTAAGATATTAATGACAACATTAATTATTGAAATTAAAGTGCCCTCTAACATAGTGGGAAATGCTTACTTTCTTAGCCTTTTTAGTTACTATTGTATCCCCTTTATCAATGTAATAGTAAACTCTACCTATGCTTGCACCAAGTAAATAGGGTCCTCTGTATACTTTTGTACCTCACTTGGGCTAGCCTTCCCTTTTTTGGTCAAGGTAAAGAGGGGATCTTCACTTGCATTAATCACTATAGAGCTTGATTATGGATGTTCCACCTATCTTCTAACCACCCTTTTCATTATCTAGTGTTAGCATCAAACCTCATGCCAATTTGGGTTGCATCTTGGCTTTCTTGAGGACTCTCCAACCTTATTACCTGCATCATGTCCTTTACCCAAATTATGGTAGCCATAGATGGTAAATGTGTGAGAGGTTGATGTAATGGGAGTGCCTAGGCATAAGAGGAGACCAAAGTTATTGTAGGGATAAATAAGTTGGTTGGTTCCAATTTCCCAAGTGAGTTAAATAAAGATTTAGTGGGTCTTATGTTAAAAATGAATGAAGGCAACATTGAAGGCCCAAACATTCTAACAAATATGGTGAGGTTGAGTGTCTTTTGGAAGGGGGATATTTTTATTATGGGTCAAAATGGCTTTGTCTATGTAGGGGATCCAAGGGTGAGTGATACACTAGAAGGGGTTACTTGAGAAGGAGTAGAACCCATAACCTAGCTAGAACTAGTGCTCTGGGAGCTTGATGGAGGTAAAATGTTGATAGTGGTATGGGAGATGAAGTGAGGAATGGTGCCTCCAAAGGAAGTAGTGGTATGGTATGTGAAAATGGGAGTAGGGGTAGTATCAGAAGTAAGAGAAGTTTTATATGTGTGAATAAATGGGAAAGAAGGCAATGGTGTAGTACTTATAGTGGGGGTTTGAGAAGCTGATGAAGGAGTCATTAATCTTCTTATGGTTTCCTTGGGAGACTTATTCCTTATGTAAACTTTTTCAATAATTCTCCCAACTAGTGCCTATAGTTATTCCATTGATAACTCAATTCCTTGTTGTTCTTCTTTAAAATTAGTGACATTAGGATTCAATCGATCCAAGCTTTGTGTGATATCTTCCTTAATAGATACAGGGATAATTTTAAGACCTTTATAAGGACTTAGTTAGCTACTTGATTCTCCTTGATTAGGGATTGGAGGTAAGTTGTTTCCACTTGGAGTGGATTTTGGTTGAACCTGTAGGGTTTACCCCTGATGAGAGGAATGTTATTCTTTTCTTTCTCTTCTTCTTTCCCCTCATAGTCTGCATTAAACATGCTCTCTTGAGTTGGAAGGAGCTAAAGATTTACTATGTCCTCATTCTTATCCCCATCGAGCCTTATTTATATCTCAATATTATTATTTTCTACATTCCTTAAGACTACCTCATCATTCATTACATCCTTATAAACCCATTTGTGCACCTCCTTTTGGTGCTTATATTCTATATTCACATCCATTTTAGACTTGGAGAGGTGTTTGTAAATGACTTGGTTTGGATCCCACATTATAAACTCATGATTTGGTAATATGTATGAGTCCCTATACCTTGTAACCACTATAACATCCTACCATTTCATTATCTAAGTTTTCCCCAGCTTGTAAGAAGTCATATGGGGGATATATTTTTATTCCTCTTAAAGACACCATAAACTTCATGGAGGAGTTGATAATACATCTCCTCCTTAGCTAACATCATAGGCACATACTTAGGAAGTATAAGGGGAAATACCATCACCCCTTCCATCTAGATGACTATTCAGTTAGGGTAGAGCTAGAAGCTACCCATTTTTATTAGTATCTACCTAGCTTTTGATGGAATACTTAGCATTTTGCATTCAGTGATGTATTTATAAATAGGGGATATAAATATTTTTCAATTATATTTATGTGGTGCCTAAAATAGTGAATGTGTATTACAAAATATGTTTGGGGCATAACTTCATCTCACACAGGAGTCTATGTGTTAGTCCTAATTATGTAGCTACATATATAACATCTAAAAAATTGCTCATCATGTATAATAGAGCCCCATTTTGGCATGTATCATGAACATATTAAATCATGTTATTAATAATGATGTATCCAAGTGAAGGAATTTACTGATCCTCTAGGATTATTTACAATAGTGGGATAAATCTTATATCTACATAACCAATGTGTGCATTATTGGATATTCTATTTAACAAGATGAGGCTAACCCTAATTCCCTATTTGAACTAGTGAATGGGTATGTTCCTTTGGTCATCCATGCATACCACTCTAGTTGGGTTTGTTACCCATGAAGCTAGGATTATCTCTAGCTTGTGTGCCTTATACCAGTTGTCAATAATGCTTTGGTTATAGTCTAGCTATGGCAGGGGTAGGTCATAATATTTTTTAAATCTTTGTCCTATAATGAAGGAAATGGGAAATCCCTGGTTCATTGACTTCATAAATTTTTCTTCACATCTTGACCTCCTAAAGATGCCATAGACTAGGTCATCACATGACATGACCTTTAGTTTTGTTGTGACCTTTTGAATACCAACATCTTATATTGATAAGATATGTAAAGCCTAATGAATAATATAGGGCATGGTTTTGAATTAATCTATATCCCTAGCTTGTAATAGACACTACTATAATCCATGTCCACTATTCTTATGGCTTTGAGGATGAACAATGTGTCCATGAAAATGAATAAATTGCCATATTGAAATAGAAAATCATCATTTCCAAATACAACACTCTTATCCAAAGTAGAAGGTCCTACTTGTGCCATTTATATAGTGTCTTGGGTAGAAATTAACATCCTTTTGTATATATCTATAAATTTCAAGCTTTGACAATGGTGGCCTAGTGTAACTTGTGAATTAGCTCGATCTTGGTTGAATTGAGAACGTACATAAAAGAGAGAGTAAATGCTTAGGTCTTGAAATGCAAATATAAGAAACAATAGTCGAGTTGGGTATATTTTTGAATATTTCTTTGATTAATGCAAGGTTTAATAGTGATAATTATTCATTCTATATTAATGGTAAGTTTATCACCTTTTCATATTTTTGAACTATTGATTTTGGCATTTAATTTCTTTAGAATTCAAATTTAGTGATGATCTAGTTTTGATTTTCCATTAATTTTATCTTTAAAGCTAAAGGTTACCACCTTTTGACATGTGGCATTCCACCTTAGATCTAGCTAGGCACTTTTGGGGCTTGAGAAAGAATAAGATGCTTAGTTGACTTAAATATAGACATGTGGCACCTTCTAATTGATCTCAAGTTATTTAAATGTACCTTAGTGTGATGACTCATTTGTGTCCTACCACGTGGCATATTTTGATTCATGGTGAGTTCTTGGGTAGGTCCTTTAGCTTTGGTTGGTTTTAGGAATTCCATGTGTCACTTTTTTAGGTAATTGAGGTTTCTTCTACACCAAGTGGCTTTCTCATAGGAAATTATGGCTTTATTTAGACAAGTTTCACCTTCAGAAGGATTTTGGATAACTGTCGATAACTTTGTGTTAATCATGTAGCTCAGGTAGAGCCATGTGTCACTCTTAGAGGTGGCTTAGTTTATCTTGGGATGAATCTTCATGGTAATTATAAGTGGCCTTATCATGTAGGTTCAAGCTAGACACATGTCCGTCTTGGAGGTGATCTAGTGAGTCTTCAAATAGAAGTAGTGTATGCATGACATTTGTAATCATAACACAGGTCCAAAGGGGACATGCATCATTCTCATGAACTTATATTCATCCTTATACCACTTATCATTATTGAAAGGGGATTTTGGAATTGATACAACATTGATCATCGATTGTATAGTTCAGATACATCCATGTATATTCCTTATAGATTTCACAAGCTTTGAAATGAATATGATGTGGTGTTGACATGAATTAATCTCAGGTAAATATGGAGGGAACATGCAGCACTTTAGAAGATTTATTGAGTTTAGATGGTCATAATTGATACATGTGTTGGCATCTCATAGGATTCTAAATTGTAGTGGGATGTGTGGCGGTCCAGATTGGATATACTTTCTCATAGGGGATAAGATCATAACATGTAGCTTATGAATTTGAATTCTAATGGCTAAATTCCTTGTGAGCTCTCAAGATTATGCCACATGGTTCTTGGTTTTCATCAATTTTCTCCAAGTGTCCTTCATAGGGTGTAAATCTCTAAGACTTTGTGAAGGCCAGTGAGGTGAAAACCTATCTTCTCTAGGCAGCAGTCCTTAATTTTATGCCCAACAAGGCATCCCTAACCACTATTTTAACTTTGGTATCCTATGAGGCCAAGTGATAAGTTAATTTATACTTTTTTAAATGTCAAATGCATGTCACAACTAAATTAAAATAAGTTAAAAGCAAACTTTAAAAGTAAATTCTTTAAACAAAATAAGGTTAGTCTAATAAGATTCGACAAGTCTTGTGGATCTCACGCTGATTGGAAAACCATGTAGAATCTCCTTGGTGAAGGCCTATCTACACATTTTTAAGGCACACATGGTTAATCCCTTGGTGAACAAATATTTGAAGGAAACTTGTAGTAATCTAAATATTTCTAAGTGTTACTCCTTACTACAAAATAAATTATTGATCAAAGATTGATAAGAAATATTAAATCAATTATTTTATGCAATAAAATGTCTTATCAAGCCTAGAATTTTAGCAATTTTTGAAAATTTAAGAAAGGAGGGTACCCATTCTAAGAATAAGGGGTAATTGAGAATTAACAAGTTCTAACATTGAAATCATTTTATAGTTACAAAATCATCCTTTTGAATAGCAAAATTGCCTAAATTATTAGTGAAATCATTTTTACAAGATGTAAATTCATTGTATTTATCAATGAAATCATGTTTTTTAGGCTATTAATTCATTATTTACAAGTGAAACTATTTTCATAATCATGAAATTTTCATATAGGGAAAAAAAATTATTCTGTAAGCACAAATTTATATGTTTTTTATATTCTGTTTATTTCCTATGTTTGAATTATTACAATTTCACTTTTATATCTTTTTGTGTATCTATGAATTTTTCATAAAGAAGTAGTTTTTGTGTTATTTTTTTGGTTTTTCTTTTCTCCATTACATGTTTCCTTGTACTAAACCTAAACAAAACATTCTAACCATTTTTTTGCAAAATGCTTGTCAAAGATAATCCATAAAAAAGGCTAAACAAAAAACCAATTTCTTTTATTTTACTAACACTTTAAATTTCATTTTTAAAACTTTTTTAGTAATTATATCCACATTTAATTTCATAATTATTTTTTTAATTTTATAAATTGTATATGTTTTTCCCTTGGCATCATATTGGTGATGACACTTAGGAATCAAAAATAATTCCATAATTTAGTGTGTTACCCAAGTGGTAAATGTGTATGCTCTTTCATTAGTATCACATTGGTGATGATACTCAAAAATAAAAAATGGACACTTACTTTTTATTTATTTTTTAGGGTATATATTGACTGTGATTTCACCACCATGCATTAGGCCAAACATCATTTACTAGTAGGGTATATAAATCATGATCTAGTTATTTCAATTACCTAAGTAGTTATGTGTTTTAATCACACCATGATGTGAAGGGTTTTCATTCCCTAATATGTAGGGTTTAAATAGTTTCCTTAAAATATGATATCATCAATTTTCAACACACTGAGACCCCTATGGCTATGTTGGGCACTTTGGGCAAGACCTAATAATGTGCATATACTTTATCTATTTTTTCCACAATTTTCCATCTTATATAATCTTTTTTAAACCTTAATCTTAGGAAAAACTCTTTTGTCATTCAAATTTGATGCATTGGTTAGTGGTTAACATTGAAAAGCTACCTTCCACATGCCCTTGAAACTAGACTTAGTGGGCCAAGAGAATGACAAGATCCTCCATGGTTAGTGTATTGAAATATTAGGCCACAGTTGAAAATACAGATGAGTTAGTGACATGAGAAGGCTCAAAATTTGTTCATGACCCTTATCCTAGTTTCTCACATTTTATATGCAATTTCTTGACTATTTAAAATAAAAATTTATTTTTTGTTTCCTTGTGTTTACCATGTGTTGTAAAATCCTTATTTTTAAACAAATTATTTTGAGTTTTAAACGATATCCTAAAATCAAGAATTTTTCTCAAAACTCAAAATAATTAGCTCAAGAATTTTAAATTTTTAGTCACCTTTTGGTTAGTCTTGTTAGTTTAAAACTTGCTTTTATTTGAGTCATTTTACTTTTTATATTAACAATGTTGCCTATTACTAGTAAAATGGCCATGTTAAATAATCCCAATGTAAGGGATGAGCCTTTCATCAATGACCCCTTTTAATTTCTTGGTTAAAAGCATCATGTAGAAATACATGAGATAACTAAGCAAGAAGAAGATAAAGGAGGGGCTTACCAAGATGAGGGTAACCCCAAAGCTATCCAACCTCCACCCTCCTTTGATGATTATATCATGTCTAACAAGAATGAAGTATTGATTCAAGTCTTGGGCTTCAGAACAAAATTCCCATCGAACTTTGATGTGTATAATTTACAATGTCTAATTATAAAAAAAAAAACCTTTATCCTATATTACTAATTAAAAGGTTATTTACAGGGTAGCAATGCCCTCATCCCATCCTCACAACCTCATCTACAAGTCTCTCAAGATAAAGGAAAAACTATTTAATGTGAGGAGTCATCTCAAATAGGCCATGGCTTTTCCACATAAATCCATGAAACTCAAGGAACTTTTAATATTATGAACTTTAAATCTCATCAATCAACCAATCCCTTTGGTAACCCCAATGTGAATGTGAATACAAATTTACCTTCAAAATTTTATCCAAATAATCTGAGTTTGAATGTACCTTAAAACTCACCAATCATTTACCCAACTAATCAAAAATTTAATCTTACTTACCAATAATGTAACAAATCAACCAAAATTTAAACATGGGTCTCCCATCTAACTCAAGTTTAACCAATCAACATTTGATTACACCAAATTTGAGTCCAAACCCAAATTCAAAATACTATGATCAAATTAATTTTAGTTTAAATCTTCATTAAAACTCATCAGTTAACCCCAATTAGACCTTATAAGGCTCTATTGACTAATTTTGACTTTTAAGTCAAACTTAGGCATGTATAAGTAAAAACATGAGTTTTAGGTGTTTTAGGGTGATAATAAATATGTCACAAGGTGTTTTATAGGTTAATTTCTATCATTCAATGTTGTAATACTCTTGGTCCTTAGTCATTTTAGTCCTTTTAGTCATTTTGAGGTAAAAAAGATGCATTTAATGAATTATAAATATTTAATGGGAAGTGTGAAAATTTAAAAATATGACTTCATGTTCCATATGTCCCAATAGGTATTAATCAATTGATATAACTGAAAGGTGGTAGGTTTTTCAAAAGAAAAGGTAATTTTCTTGAGAAAAAAGAGAGTTTGGCACTTGTACGGCTCATTAAGAAGTGTACCACATGGGAGAAGGTTTTAATATGACTCTTCAAATTACTTAGATCCATATAAATGTTTTACACACTCTTAAAGTGTAATTTTTGTCCCAAAACCATTTTCTCCCTTTTCACCCTTCTGAGCAACTAAAGTAGCCTTCAGGTTTGTACTTGGTATGGCCAATAGAAGAGGTTTCAGATCAAACACCTTGGGGAGGTGAAATTAAAATAATAGACATTAATTTCCATATAAATATTTTGAATAATTGTGGATTTTTATTCATGAACCATCCTCATAAATTTGACTTTGCTTTTATGCTTGTTGTTTCATGTACCTTATAGGTTTTGCCTTGGTTTGAGAAATTCCATAAAAACTAGTTTCTAAGTTTTATTATATATGATTCTTAACTCATCTTAAAATTATTCCTATTCTTTGTTTCAAGTTTCATGAATTTTTGATATGTGAATAATTTTAGGTTGCAAGAGGGAGCACTTTTCTATGCAACATGCAATTTTTATCATGTTCTGGATTATCATGCTTTGGAGATGGTTATAGAGGGTGTAGATAATTTCATAACCATGTCTTCAATGTATTATTTATTCTATCCTATTTAATTTTAATTCTCTAAGGCAAATTATCCATGAAAGTTCAGTCATATGCAACTTACCATTTAAGCAACCATTAATGAACATGTGTAGGTGTCATGAAGGAGAAAAGTCACATTGAAATGGATTTTTTGGAGCTGGTGTTAATATATAATTGAATTAAATAATTAATTTAAAGTTTTTAAATTTATTTTGGGTTATTATTGAAACCATTCATCCACCCTTGTTACTCCATTCTATACTTACTACCTACATACACCTCATTTGCACCTACTGGCACGAACAAGAGGTTTCAAATGTTGAAACATGGTATAGAAGATAGCCTCAATATGGTTAGGTAATGATTCATTATTTTATCTATTTTAAAGAGAATGGAGAGAGATATAAGACCAAATGTGATGCTTATTGTCCATTAATCCTACTTACTACCTGCAAAGTAGAATAACCACCTACATGTGGTACCACAGAGGGTTAAAAGCCATTTTAAAGTGTTAAAGTGAGTGTTTGAACCATTATAAAGGTCATATAAGGTTATAAACATCATGACATGAATTTTTGGATTGATATGTTTATTTAAAATATTGAGGATCACTTTAAAAGGATGATGATTGAGTTTAGGACCTTTGTCCCCAAAATGTGAAAATAGAGACCCAGAGGTGTTTTGGGATTGTCATATAACAAGGTTTAAAATGTCTTATATGCATACTAATGTTATAAATTTGTATCATATATCTATTAAAATAACTTTTAAAGGTTTGGGGTCAATAGGATTGGTGGAGGTCAACTGTTATAAGGTCCAAATAAGCCCCTAAAACCACTAAAACTAGGCCGTAAATTCTACAAGCTTTAAAATACAAAGTGACCTTAGAAATTAAAGGATTAAACAAGGAAAAATTAAATGTTTATAAGAACTTAAGGATTGAAATATATACCATTAAACATATATTCCTTCAGGGGAGGATGATTAGTGAGGTTTCAAGGTCTAATATGTGCCTTTAGTCTATATAAATGGCCTAAAAAGATGCACCTACAACCAACATAAGTTCCAAGTTTGAAAATTATCTTCTCTCTTTAAATATATGAGTGTTACAAATGTTTATTAGTTTTTAATATGATGTTATCTTTAACTATAGGTTTAAATTAAAAAATAATGACCTTCCAAACTCATAAACGCCTATAGGCAAGGGTTACTATTGAAGAAGGAAACACAGTCCAAAAGGCATACTATTTGAGAGGTTAAAGTGTATGTGAAATAATTTAATGAATTAATAGAGTAAAATTTTTGTTTATAACTTCAAGGAGACCTTAAAACACCATTACCAATTCCTAATTCATGTAAAGTACACCTACAGATACACTAACCAAGCAAACACAGTCATAATCAAGGTAACACTCAGTTTGATAGGGAGGTAGTGTTTGGAGTGTGATAAATGCATAAAGGTGAGATAATTGAATACAAAAAGTATAAAATTATATTAATATAATCTAAAATTAATTTATACATTATTTCCAATGTCTAACCCTAGAAGCACCCCAGGACAAAAACATAATCAAGGTTTGGTATTCAGCCTTGACTAAGCAAAGTATATGAAATGATATGTGGGAGTTTTAAGTGTTATCCAAGTATGAATAAAAATATTTATGGTAATAGGGAAATAAAAAATATATAAAAATTAGATATTTAATAGATAAGGGTTCTAAACAAACTCATAACCCTTATAGAATCCCTATGCATATAGTCTGCCTTTAAAGGAGTCTATCTTGGTTTTTTGCAAGTTTGAAAGGTCAAATGACCAGATCAAGAGCTGTAAATTTGTATAAAGTGTCTTTAATAATTTTATAGGATCTTAAAAAATTCAAATTGTCTTAAAAAATATGGTAATTATCCTATGCTTTATCTCAAATAGAGGGTAATTCCCCTCATGCATGAAACCGGTAGTTTTGGAGAGATATGTAAGAATTATAAACTAGAAGCACATGGAACCATTTAGGAAGGTGTATTAAGTTTAAATAAAAATATTAAAACATGAAAATTATTCCATTAAATGGATAATATAAATAGGTTGCTAAGAAAACCCAAGGTTGTAGTCAAACTATTAGACAAAGTTTAGGTTTAGAAGCTAGATTTGGAGTCAACTTACACTCTAGCTTTGGGAATGTTTTCTAACTAGTTGTAAATTTTTTTAAGGGTGAATTAATTTTTTTTCAAGATTATATAATGAATATGATTCCATTTTGATGACCTAGAACACAAGGTTGCAGGCAGACTTACTAGGTAAGATTTAGGCCTAGTGCCAAAAAAAGAGGCCATTCACACTTTTGGCCTTATAAATGAATTTAAAACTATTGGATTATGTTAATAGAGTAACCTAAGATATTTTAAATCCTTAACCTTGTAGATAAAACATTATATATCTAATTTTTTATTGATAGCAACATCAAGCCTCTAAAAATTGGAGGAAGGAGCTCTATAGGGCAAGTTTAGATGCTCATATCTTTAGGAGGAGTTGCATGGAGGCCAAAGGATTTTGGGAAAGTTATAAGAGGTATTTAACAACCACTATTTGTAATTTTTCTACAAATCCAATGTGAAACCTACATTAATAAAGATTAAGAGGTCAAATAGGCCTAAAACCCTTGGTAAACCTTTGCCAAGACCAATTTGATGAAATAAGAGAGATAATGCACAACAATGGAATAGAATGGTATGAATGATGACTGGATGTTAAATAATACTTATTAAATATCTCTACCATCAAAATTATCTATATATACTTGTACGAATTGGGTGAGAAACATAATTTTATTATTAGTTTTATGCATTATATTGGCTAACAGAGGAGTCTAAATATGAAATCAAGTTTGGAGGAAATATTAGGAATAATAATAACTACCTATGGCCATTTAAATCCTTATAAAATATTTTACGTATAAAAATGTCAGCTCTCATCTCAGCCAGTCAAAACTGGCCTAGTGGACATGTTAGTGACAACGGTGGGAAACTTTATGTGAGCTGATTTTAAGGTGTCCTTGATGCTTATAGATCCATGGAGAGTATTTCAAATTTTCATCCACTCAATCCAATGTATTTTAATTGGAAACTGATGATATTTTTGAGGCCAAGTGTGTAGGGTACATGAAAAAGGAGTTTTATTGACAAAAAATGGTGATATCTCATTTTGGGATGATTTCCAAGGACCAAAACTAAAAAAAATGCACAGATAGGAAAGTATAAAATCATCCCACTTCATTCCAATCATTTAAATTATTCTAAATTATTTATGACAAATTCAAAAATCCCAAATCATGAAGGCAATTTGTTTGAGCTAGATAAGAGAGTTTTATGCCACTTTGCAAGAGTTTGATGACTTGGATGGACACTTGGGCTTCCTAACCTTGCATATTTCATCCCATATCCTCTTATAATGCACAAATAACTAATTATATCATCTTTACAAGCATCTTTGTGACCCTTTTACTTCTCTCTCTCTCTCTCTCTCTCTCTCTCTCTCTCTCTCTCTCTCTCTCTCTCTCTCTCTCTCTCTCTCTCTCTCTCTCTCTCTCTCTCTCTCTCTCTCTCTCTCTCTCAAGTTCTATAAGAACTAACCATTTTGGCCATTGTAACTTATTCTCCTCTTGAGTATGGTCAAGCCTTGATAATTTTCATACCATTTGATCAATAATATTACTAATTTTTACCTCTTCTATGACTATTCATAGTTTTTTCAATTGAATTATGAATCTCACTTAAGTGAAAACTATTCATTCCTTAGCATGTTTTATTCTTTCACCTATTTGTAGCCTCTTATTGTATGGTATGTGAATTATTCTAGGATATGTCCAGGTTTGAGTGAGTTATTCTATTCACTAGTTCCATTCAAAGCTTCTTGTCTAATCCTCCTAGCCTAAGGCATTCATATATAATCTCATAATGTAACATTGATGTGAAAATAAATATATTGGAGAAGTGTATGTTAATTTTTTCCCTTGATTTCATGTGTAACAAGTCACTTTTTGGAAGTCACAATCTTATTTTGTGTATCACCCCCTTAGGATAGTTTGATTTTATTTATCTCTCTCTCTTTTCACCCCAAAAGTTTAGGTGTAATTTCAATCTAAAGTGGTACATCAAGGGAGCTAGCCCTATATAGAGATTCACCTCATCCTTAGGCTACCCACAAGCCTAGAGGTGTTTCCATTGTGCCACTTGCATGAGGATATCTTAGACATATCATCAAAAGGTTCAAATCCAAGTGACAATAGTTTTTGACATGCCCGATGGGACTCTTGGTCCAAGAAGTTGAGAGATTTTTGGTGTTTTCTCTCAATAATCAACCTTTCGAGGTATCTATCAAAGCATTACTGGTAACTCTAAAGATATACTAGTTATTCAAGGAGCCCATGTTATCATTAAAAGATTTTTTGTAACATTTTCCTTTGTGTTCTTGTTTTCAATAAAGTTTCATGGCTAATTTTGGTGTTGAGTAATATTTTACACAAGTTGGTGAGACTTTTAAAGCTTGTACCATTCCCTATCAATATGAACAAGTTCTTAACTAGCCTTGTCATGAAATGTACCAGCCCTATCATGAAGTGTATTAGTATTATATCCAACATTCTCAATGTTATCTTCCTCTTAGTCAACCTAGTAACTTCTCAAGTCAATCCATTTTCACCTTCCAGAATACCCTCTTGGGATATGAGAAGTACATGTTGGATTTTGTTACTCTAAGGGTATGTGGTCAAAGGGTTCCTAGTCATCTTATTCATAAGGTGAGAGAAGCATTAGAGCTGGTCAAAATAGAGTGGGTACCTATTGAGAGAGCCAATTGGCAAAGGATCACAAGTGAGATTCTTCATGTGAGTGGCCTAGTTTATTTCTTAGAGGATAGGCCAATATTTCATGAAAGGAAACCTCACCAAACCTATAAAACTTATTATCTAATTACCTAAGTTCTATATCAGCCATATTTGATCCCTACTCATGAGCCCAATAAAGGATATCAAAGTCATCCTTTTACCAATCAGTTGAAAGAGAGAGTTGAAGAGAGAAACCTTATTTTTGAAGCTAATATTGATAGGAAAATGTATTTGGATAATATTAATATGAAAAAATCCATGTTAGAAACAAAGGAAGTGGAATTATATCCCTCATTACCATCTCACATTACATCCCAACCAACTAAAAAAGAGACTTCTAATCTTAACATTCTAAGTTGGAATAAGATAGTGGAGTCATGGGGAAAGAAAGAGGAGAAAAGTCTTGATAAAGAGTGTGAAGTTGAGAAGGAGATTGATCCTATATAAACCCCTCCCACACTTCCTCAAGAAATATTTATAATCCTAAAATATTAAGCTGGATTAAGATAGT
>JARHVA010007396.1:525000-692168 GCA_037957365.1 Torreya grandis
TTATAACTTAAATTATACTCTCAAACACCATTAAAAATTCCTAATTCATGGAAAGTACACCTACAAATACACTAAACAAAAAAACATAATCAGAGTCAAGGTAACACTTAGTTTGATAGGGAGGTAGTGTTTAGAGTGTGATAAATACATAAATGTGATAAAATTGAATAAAAAAGGTATAAAATTATCTTAATATAATATAAAATTAATTTATACATTGTTTCCAATGTCTAACCCTCCAAGGAACAACCTACATGCACCCTAGGACAAAAACACAATCAGGGTTTGGTATTCAACGTTGACTAGGAAAAGTTTATGAAATGATATGTGAGAGTTTTAAGTGTTATTATATTTTTAATCACACTAATTATGGTCATATTTAACTCATAAAATTATTATAATTTTATATTTAATAGATAAGGGTTTTAAACAAACTCATAACCCTTATAAAAACCCTATGCATGTAGTCTGCCTTTGAAGGAGTCTATCTTGGTTTTTTACAAGTTTGAAAGGTTAAAAGACCAGATAAAGAGTTGTAAATTTTTATGGATTTTTATTACCAATTTTATATTCTCTAATAACATTCAAATTTTCTATAAAAATAGGGTAAGTACCCTCTATTTTATCTCAGATAAAGGGTACTTCCCCTCATGCATGAAACTAGTAATTTTGGAAAGATAGGTAATAAGTATAAACTGGAAGCACATAGAACACTTTATGAAGGTGCATTAAGTTCAAATAAACTTAATAAAATATTATAAGGATGTCATTTAATGGATAATCTAAATAGGGTGCTAAGAAAATGTAAGGTTGTAGTCAAACCATTGGACAAAGTTTAGGTCTAGAAGCTAGATTTGGGGTCAACTTACGATCCAGATTTGGGAAATTTTTATAAATAGTTGTAAATTTTTATTAGGGTTAATAAATTTTTTTTAAATCTTATATAATAAAGAGGATTCCAGTTGGATGACCTAGAACACAAGGTTGCAGGCAGGCTTACTAGGCAAGGTTTAGGCCTAGTGCCAAAAGAGGAGGTCATTCACACTTTTCACCTTAGAAATGAATTTAAACATATTGTGTTATGTTTACAGGGTAAAATTATATGTTTAAAGTCCTTAAAAATTCATATAAACATCAAAAGAGCTAATTTTGGCTTGAGAGCAACATCAGGCCTGTGAAAATTGGAGGAAAGAGTTTGATAAGGCAAGTTTAGATGCTCATATATTTTAGGAGGATTTTCATGGAGGCCAGAGGAGTTTTTTAAAGTTATAAGAATTATTTATAAACCATTTTTTTTAATTTATCTACAATTCCAATTTGAAACTTGTATGAACAAAACTTAAGAGGTCAAAAAGGGCTAAAACCCTTGGTAAACCCTTACAAAGACTAGTTTTAGGAAATGAGAGAGATAATGCACAAAAATTGAATATAATGGCATGAATGATGATTTTATGTTAAATATTAATAATTCAATATCCATACCATGATAATTATATATATGTAATTATACATATTGGGTGAGAAACATGCTTTTATTGATAGTTTTATGCATTATGTAGGCTATAGGAGGATTCTGAAGATGAAATAAAAATTGGATGGAATATTGGGACTTATAAAAACTCATTATTTCCATTTAATACCTTATAAAAAATTATAAGTATGCAAATAATATCTCTCATCTTAGCTATTCAAAATTGGCCTAGTGGACAAACTAGTGAAAAGGGTGGAAAACTTCATGTGAGATGATTTTAAGGTGTCCATGATGCTTATATAAACATGGAGGGTCTTAAAAATTTTAATAAACTCACTCCCACATATTTTTATGGGAAAATAAATACATTTTTAAGGCCAAGTACACAAGGTGCATGAAAGAGGAGTTTTCTTGATAGCATATGATGAGATCTCATTTTGGGATGATTCTAGAGGACTAGAACTACAACCAATGCATGGAGAGGAATGAATGAAAGTCTCCCAATTCATTCCAATAAATTTACCTATTTATAGTCAGCTATGGGGAGTTCTAAAATCCAAAATCATGAAGGTAATTTTTTTGAGCTAGTTAAGAGAGTTTTATGCCACTTTACAAGAGTTTGATCACTTAGATGGAAACTTTCACTTCTTCACCTTACATGGTTCATTTAATATCATATTATCATGAAAAATTAACTAATTCTCTTAGATTTAAAGGTGACCTTGTGACCCTTGGACTTATCTCTTTTCTCTCTCTCAAGTTCTATAAGAACTAGCCATTTTGGCCATTGTAACTTATGTTTCTCCTAAGTATGGTGAAGTCATACTCATTTGTATACCATTTTATCAATAAGAGTATTGATTTTTACCTCTTACATGATTGTTCACAGTGTGTTCAATTGGATTATGAATCTCACTTAAGTGAAAACTATGGATTCCTTACCATGTTGTTTCATTCTTTCACCTATTTGCAACCTCTTCTTACAATGCATGTGAAGTGTTATAGGATATGTCCATGTTTGACTGAGTTAGTATATTCAATATTTATATTCAAGTTATATTCCTCTTAACCTAAGGCATTCATCCATAACCTCATAATGTAACTTTGATGTGAGAAGAAATAGATTGGGGGAGTGTATGTTCAGTTTATCCCTTGATTTCATGTGTAACATGAAACTAGTTGGAAGTCATAATCTTATTTAGTGTATCACTCCTCTTAGGATAGTTTGATTATAGTTATCTCTCTCTCTTTTCACTCCCAAAGTTTAGGTGTAATTTCAATCTAAATTGGTACATCAAAGGAGCTAGCCCTATCTAGAGATTCACCTCATCCTTAAGCTACCCAAAAGACTAAAGGTGTTTCCATTGTGCCACTTGGATGAGGAGAGCTTATGAATCTCCTCAAAGGGTGAAAATAAAAGTTAAAATAGGCTCACTAATCATTTCCACTCAAAATCAAAATCAAAGATTGAATACCCATTTTAGGATTCTCAATCAACCACCAATCCTAGTTTGAGTGTTACTTCATGCACAATCAATAATCTAAATTTAAATAGTGGTGTACCAAATAAATTTTATTTTCCTACCACTCTTATATTTTTTCCATCCAATCCAAGTTATAATCCAAGTTTCAATCCAAATTAATTTATAACTCTAAATCAATTTAACTCCAATCCAAATCATTCATTTAATTCTACCCTGAATCCTAAGTTTAAACCAAAACCAAAAATCATCTAATTCCAATCTCAACCCTAACTTTAACTTTGATAATCGAGATAAAAATACTAATTATAACCTTAACCAAAACTAAAAAAAAATTCCAAAATTCTAACCTAGCTAATTTAAACCTAGGTTCTAATCCATTTAATTCAAACTTCAACATGCTTCCACAACACTCCAATACAAGTTTTTTTAACCAAACATGTTTTGGTTACAACACCAATCCTAATTCCATGATCTTCAACTCTAATACACTAAATAATTCAAGTTTAAACCCAAACATAAAATTCACACATAACCCCAACCTTGGTTTCAACCCAAACTCAAGTCAAACAAATTTTGGTTCCAATATACATCCAAACCTTGGTTATAACTCCAATGCCTTTTCAAACCCTCAAAACATTAATTTTAACAATCAACCTCCAAAAAATTTTAAGTAACACACTCCAAAAAACACAAACCAATTCATGGGATAACCACTTAATTCATGAATTCAAATTAACCAACAATCCACATATCTCATACAAGGATTTCAAAACATAAAGGATAGAGCTCAAGGCTTACAAGATGGCACTGATTCTTAGTAAAATCAAGTAAAGTTTAAGGAAATTTTCTCATATCCAAATGATTTAAGTAAAATTATTAAGTCTTTTCCAAATTACTTTGAAATCCCAAAATTTGACAAGTATAAAGGTAAAGGATATCCCAAAGAACATTTAAATGTATTTTATCATGCAGGTGTTGTTGTTGCTTATAGTAACAAATACATGTTGCATTTATTTCCATGAAGTCTCAAGGGAGAAAACTTGAATGGTTTTCATGAATTTTGAAAGGATCTATTTTTTCCTTTGAAGATTTATCTTAAAAATTTGCTTGACACTTCTCTTATAATATCAAAAAGACATGACCGCCTTATATTTAAACAACACCAAACAATGCAATGATGAAACCTTTGATTCCTTCGTCCAAATATGGCGAGCAATGAAAATTCATTTTACATGGTCATTTCCTGAAATATAACATTTGGACATCTTTATGAACAACTTAAATTCAAACTTGGGACAACATTTGTTACTTATTTACCAAAGATATTTTGACAAGATTATAGAAAAAGGTGTTCTAATAGAAATAACATTGATTCACAAAGGTGTAATCAAAATATTTAAAATGGAAAATAATAATTCAACAAAGATAATAGATAAATCAAAGTTATTTTCTAAAAAATAATCTTGTTGGAGATGGTGTAACCGATATCAAATAGATTCAAAATGCTCAACCTCAAACACAAACACACAATCAACCCATAAATAATTTCACAATTATAGGTGGATAACCAAAATAAGGAAGACCTAATGTAAGTTCACTCAATTTTGTGACACTTATGAGAATTTTTTCCAAAATTTAGCTCATGAAAACATGATCACATGTACAAACACTAAACCCTTTGATGAAAATGTTCCCAAACCTAATAGGTACAAAGAAGGTGAGTACTATGAATATCATCAGATTAAAGGACATTTAACTAATAGGTTTATACACCTTAAACACTATGTTCAATACCTAATTGATAATGGTGACATAAAAATAAAAAAACAAACATCTAAACCATCTAATAATATATAATTAGTGATATACCAAGATCTATTCCCTAATCATGAGAAAGGAAAGGGCAAGTAGAAACAAAAACAACTAGAATCTATTAATGTTAATTAGGCAATTCATCCATTTGACTTTATCATCAATAATATTGATATTATTCATAGCCATGTCAATTTTATTACTTTGACATCATAGAATGCACCCTTTCCACAAGGAGAGAAAATCTTACCCTCTCAAGTGCATCATCCTCTAATGTTAAATGCAAGTATAACAATATTGACCATCTTGAGAAAATGCCAAAAAATATTTCAATTTTATATTTTCTCAAGACATCCCCTATATATTAATGTATTTTGTATAAATTTATCGAGGAGTCAATCATCCCTCAAGACATTAATCCTAAAAATTTCCAAGCATTAATATTTTCTTTGGAAATAAATAATCAAGTAATGTTTGATCATTTAGATGTCTCTCCTTTAGGTGCAGATCATAACCTCCCATTATATATAGAGGTTATTATTTCTAGGCACAAAGTGAAAAGGGTTTTTATATACATTGGTTAGACACTCAATTTATGTACACTAAGACTTATAAAACATCTAGGGTATCATATAATAGTATTATAAATAAACATTATTACCATAAGGGCATATGATAATGATGAGTGATAATCTATTATAATAATCCACATTCCTTTGCTGGTAGTGTTTGTCATTAAGGAAACTCTTGTTCATTTTATTGACCTTGATCTACCTTAAAGTATACTTCTCAGATTCCCTTGTATTCATTCCATTAATACCATCCCATCTACTCTTCACCAAAGTTTGAAATTTTCCCATGCAAGATTGGAAGTTACTATACAAGGTGATCCTCATCCCTTCCAATATTTCAAGTTATTAGAAGGAAAATATTAGAAATTAAACTATTTACCAGTTAAAGATGAGAATTTTACTCTTGTTGAGGATCATCCTTCTCTTGAAAATTATGTCCATACATAAAGTTTATTTCAAACACCTCCCTTTGGTGGTTGGATTAATACACCAACTACTTCCATCTCCGTTGAAAAAGATTCAACTAGTGAAGAATCTAACCAACCATCTAAGCAAGCTTCAAATATATTATCTTAGCAAGCTTTAAAAAACCATCTATAAAAAAATCTTCCAATCACCTTTATATTGAGTAAGCTTTCAATCCACCACCCACTACCAGAGTATCCTCATCTACTTCTTCCCACTTTAAGATCATCTATAGAGGCATGAACAAGTATATAATTTAGTATTTTTACACAAGTACAATAGATACCAATCCAAATGACTATGGTAGGTCCTATAATCTAAAAGATATTAAAGTTTTAAGAAGCTTGGAAAGAAAAAATTTATAGAGGGAGGTTTTATTTTAGATTAATATATCAAATATTCAAATCCTTCTTGGCATTATTGTGATGAACTAGCTACCTATTTCTCTAAAAACAAATATCCTATTGAAAAATCCATCATGTGCAATATAATGACCTATAAAGTTAAAGGTCTTGGCCTCCATGAAAAATTATCCATCCAACCTATCACATAAAATAAAATGAGGTAAAAAATGGTATAGGATTTAACCCACTCAATGTGTATCTTACACTCTACTAAAATGACTCTTCTATTGAGATAGAGGATGGTTCTTTAGACAATAAGACATGTTACATAATATGCCATTTTGAAGACCTTTCCCTCACCAACCTATTTCATGAAAATAAAATCCTTACACATGACCTTAAATATCCATCCCTCATACAATGGGACCAAAAATCAACACCTTAACTTGAACATTTTTAGAATGATGAAGCTATATCCAAATTCTTGATAACAATAGATTAGATTCTAGAAGGTGACCACAAGAGAGGATTTCTAATTTAGTTATAAGATTCATAATACTTTGGGGAATAGAAATAACATCAAAATCTTAGTTCATCTTCTACATCCAAACAAATAGAGTATGAAGAAGATTTATATCTTCCTACACCGCCCGTAAATTACCAAGATGAATCAAATCTATTGGTTAAAGAAACCATTCCTGTAAACATTAACACTGAAGAAGATCCTAAATTTTTTAAACTTATCATATCACTTACTCAAGAAGAAAGGGACATATTTACACATCTACTCTGTGAATTATCTAACATGTTCATATGGTCTTATGCAAATGATAGGAATAAATCCATAATTATAAATTGATCACCTTGTGGTGAATTTAGATGCAAAACCATAAAACAAAAACTCCATAAAAGGCATCCTAAGATTATATTAATAGTAAATGAATAACTAAAGAAGTAGTTGGTTGGGGGTTTCATACATCATATTGATTATTTATATTGGATATAAAACATTGTAAGGTATCAAATAAACCAAAGGTGATTAGATTATACATATATTTCTATGATATAAACAAAGCATACCAAAAATATGATTTTACATTGCCCAATATAGACATGATTTTAGATTCAACTGCAGGTCATGAGATGTTATCTTTGATGGATAGTTTTTATCGCTATAATCAAATAAAAATTGTTGTCAAAGATCAACACAAAAATGCTTTTAAAACTCCAGGGGGGACATTTTATGTTGGGGATCAACCAACAATGGATTACACTTATGAAAGCAATCAATGCGGAAATAAATCAGATAGATAAGTAACTGAAATGATAAATAGCACAGAACAAGATATACAAGAAAACACCCTGAAAACTTGTATTAAAAACTCTTTACAATAGGAATACAAATGAAGAACTTTGTTCTTCCACACCTCTCTCAGATGCACACAAGATCTCTCACTAGATCTCTATTCCTCAAGAGCTCTCTCTAAAGTACAGTCCTTCAAACATTCACAATGTTCTACTAGTACTCAATTACACTCTCATACACTTCATCATCATCATACAATAGCTTAGAAGATCTCTTCTACATATAGAAATAGGAAACTTAAGCATGCTCTTACAACAAACAGTTAAGCCTCTTCAACAAGGGCTCTAAAAATAACATTGCTAACAATAGAGATGCGAGCATGAGTCTACAACTCAAACTCATCATGCAAACACTCGCTTTCGTCCTCGGAAATAGCTCTCTGGACACGCAGGTAACCGACGTCAGTTCCTGCCTGTTCGCCTGTGACCGTCGCCGGCTGACCATACTGCCGACGTCGGCGCCTCTGAACTGCAACTGACCGACGTCGGTCGCTCCTGACCGACGCCGGCGTCTGTGTAGACCCGAACCTGTTTGTCTATGCTCCATGGTGAAGCTTTTAGCTCCACATACCTAACAATCTCCCACTTGGAGATAAACTAGCTGCACCAATACCTGTACAGCAAGATCTTCTAGCTCCTCCATCTTCAACTCAATCATGAAGACCGACAGAAGTTGAATGAAGATTCAACTTCTCCTTAGTAATCAGCTTTGTTAGCATATCCGCAGGATTCATGTCTGTATGGATCTTCTCCAGCTTCAACTCACCATCTTCCAATACCTGCCGTATGAAGTGGTACCTTAGCTGTATGTGCTTGGTTCTAGAATGGAAAGCTGAGTTCTTAGCCAAGTGGATTGCGCTTTGACTGTCACTATGCAATCTGCAACTCCCATGCTCCCTTCCAAGCTCTTCCATGAACCGTGTCATCCATAGCATCTCCTTGCTAGCTTCTGTAGCTGCAATATATTCTGCTTCTGTAGTTGATAAGGCTACAACCTTCTGCAACTTAGAAATCCAACTAACTGCCATTCCACCTACAGTAAAAACATAACCTGTGGTGCTCCTCCTGCCATCCAAATCCCCTGCCATATCTGAATCTACATAGCCATGTAGAGATGTATCTGAACCTCCATAGCATAAGTGTCTACTACTGGTTCCTCTCAGATATCTAAGGATCCATTGTACTGCTTTCCAATGTTCCTTTCCTGGATTGGCCATATACCTGCTTACTACTCCCACTGCTTGGGCAATATCTGGTCTAGTACACACCATTGCATACATCAAACTTCCTACTGCGGAAGAATATGGAACCTTGTTCATGTACTCTACCTCATCATGTGAATTGGGACATTGTTCTTTGCTTAACTTGAAATGTCCTGCCAAAGGTGTGCTTACCGGTTTCGCATCCTGCATGTTGAACCGTTTCAACACCTTGTCCACATAATCTTCTTGAGACAATATCAACCTGTGATTTTCTCTATCTCTCTTAATGCTCATGCCAAGGATTTTCTTAGCTGCTCCCAAATCCTTCATAGCAAATGTCTGAGCTAACTTTACTTTAAGCTCTGAGATATCCTGCATGTGAGACCCTGCAACCAACATGTCATCTACATACAACAATAGAATAATGTATCTACCGTTATCGAATCTCTTAAAGTATACACAATGGTCTGATTGACATCTACTGAAACCATGCTCAGTCATAAACCTGTCAAATTTCAAGTACCATTGCCTTGGAGCTTGCTTGAGGCCATACAAGCTTTTCTTTAACCTGCACACTAGTTTCTCCTTACCCTTGACTTCGAAACCTTCTGGCTGTTCCATGTAAATTTCCTCATCTAAATCTCCATGAAGAAATGTTGTTTTAACATCTAGCTGCTCGAGATGCAAATCCTCAAAAGCAACCAAAGATAGTACAACCCTTATAGAAGTCATCTTAACAACTGGAGAAAAAATTTCGCCAAAGTCAATACCTGGCTTTTGTGCAAACCCTTTTACAACCAATCTGGCCTTGTATCTCATCTGACCATCCTCACCTTCCTTCAACCTGTAAGTCCACCTGTTCTTCAGTGTTCTCTTACCAGCTGGCAATTCAACCAAATCCCATGTTTGGTTCTCCCTTAAGGACTCCATCTCCTCAACCATGCCATGCTCCCACTTACTCCTGGACTCCACCTGTAAAGCTTCTTCAAAACTTTCTGGTTCTCCACCATCGGTTAGCAATAAATAATATAAATAAGGAGAGTATCTAATTGGAGGCTTACTTACCCTTTCAGACCTCCTGATTGGTGTCTTGGACTCGTTTTCAACAATCTGTCCATCCAATTTTTCTGACAGTGACCGACCTCGGCCACCTGTAGACCTGTTACTGGCCGACGCCGGTTCCTCCTGGCCGACGCCGGTGCCTGGTCTGCCGACGTCGGTCTCTGTATGACCGACATCGGTTTCTGTATTGCCGACGCCGGTGCCAAACCTGCCGACGTTGGTCTCTGTGTTTTCCTGTAAGTGATTATTTCTTTTTCCCGCGAGCTCATTTTGGACCATAACTTCGTCCAACTCATTATTGCTCTGCCCAACTTGATCTAGCTTCCTTGTCTGATCACTGTACATCACCCTTTCATTGAAAACAACATCACGGCTCCTGATTACCTTGTTAGTTCCTATATTCCAAAATCTGAAACCAAAATCATCTGAGCCATAGCCTATAAACGTGCACCTCATAGACTTAGCATCTAGCTTCTTTCTATTTTCCTTATCTATGTGCACAAAGGCTTCACAACCAAAAACTTTGAGATATGAAAGATCAACCTTTTTACCTGTCCATGCCTCTTCTGGAATTCCACCATCCAGAGCTGTAGAGGGTCCTCTGTTGATCAGGTACACTGCGGTGTCAACTGCTTCTGCCCAAAACTCTAAGGGCAACCCTGCATGCAATCTCATACATCTTACACGCTCCATAATAGTCCTGTTCATCCTTTCAGCAATACCATTCTCCTGAGGTGTCCTTGGAACCGTCCTTTGCCTACGGATCCCATTTATGTAACAATACAATTTGAACTTAAGACTGCAGAACTCACCACCATTATCGGATCTCAAGCACTTTACTCTTTTGCCTGTTTCATTCTCAACCATGGCTTTCCATATCTTAAAAGTCTCAAAAACATCAGATTTCTTTTTAATACAGTAGATCCATACCTTTCTTGTGGCGTCATCTATGAATGTAACATAGTACTGTGATCCGCCAATAGAGGCTACATGAGCCGGTCCCCACACGTCTGTGTGAACAAGCTGCAACTTCTGCCTTTTCTTAGTAGACCCAGTCTTTAGAAAACTAACCCTTTTCTGTTTTCCAAACACACAATGCTCACAAAATTCTAGATCCATACTTTTCAAATCTGAAAGCATACCTTTAGACTTAAGGATAGACATCCCCTTCTCACTCATGTGGCCAAGCCTTGAGTGCCACAATTTAGCATCCACATCTGAAGTAGATAAAACTGAAGGAGATTTGTTAGTAATACAATTACACAAATAGAGAGTACCTTCTCTCTTACCTCTAGCCATAACAAGTGCACCCTTGGTCACTTTCCAAGAATCTGCTGTGAGAGTTACTGTACAACCCTCATCACCAAGCTTACCTGCAGAAATCAGATTTCTCTTTAAACTAGGAACATGCATCACATCCCTCAACACCCATGTGTTGCCATTCTGCATCTTTAGCTGCACTTTACCTTTGCCAATAATCTTGCAAGGCTCATCATCCCCTAAGTATACTATTCCAAAGTCTCCATGGACATAGTCACTGAAATATTCTCTGTTAGGGGTAGCATGGAAAGACGCACCAGAATCTAATACCCAAGATTCTATGTTATTATGCAAAGAGAAAATAAGAGCATCCTGTGCAATACCTGCAACCTTTGTCTCTTCCTTTCCTTCGTGCTGATTGTCCTCCTTAGGCTTTGACCAGCAATCTCTGCTTATGTGCCCCAACTTTCCACAGTTCCAGCATTGTGGCCTTCTGCCATTCCTGGATTTGGATCTGCCTCTTCCCTTAGACTTAGATCTTGATCTCCTCTTGCTCCTTTCTTTTTACCTTCCTCTGCTCTCGAAATTTAAAGCGTTCCCGGATGTCCCAGAAGTCTCTTCTGTGCTTTTCCTGCGTATTTCCTCATTCAAAATAACACTAACCACATCCTCTACTTTTAAAATATTCGAAGCAGAAGCAGTATTAGAAACTACCATTACCAAGCCATGCCAGCTTTCAGGCAAAGAACATAAAATTAAAAGAGCCTTTATTTCATCTTCAAATGAAATATTAACAGAACTTAATTGATTAACAATACCATGGAAATCATTCAGGTGATTAGAAACAGATCCACCTTCTTGCATATGCAAATTAAATAACTGCTTCATCAAATATACCTTGTTTGAAGCGGAGGGTTTTTCATACAAATTAGCTAACGTGGTCATTAACTCTACCGTAGTTTTTGCCTGTGACAAATTAGATATCACAGTGGAGGCCAGACTCAGTCTTATAGAACCAAGAGCCTTTCTGTCAAGAACTTCCCATTCTTCATCCTCCATGTCCTTGGGCTTCTTTGCTATCCCACCTAACGGTAAGTAAAGATCCTTCTGATACAGATAGTCCTCTATCTGCATTCTCCAGTGCTGATAGTTCTTGCCATTAAACTTTTCCATTCTCAACTTACTTTCCTCTGCCATTGCTTCTCCCACTCAAACAGAAATCCCTGTGAGCAACCTGTAATCCGAACACACTACACAGATCTGAACCACCTGTTAGTGAACCTGAGCTCTGATACCACTTGTTGGGGATCAACCAACAATGGATTACACTTATGAAAGCAATCAATGCGGAAATAAATCAGATAGATAAGTAACTGAAATGATAAATAGCACAGAACAAGATATACAAGAAAACACCCTGAAAACTTGTATTAAAAACTCTTTACAATAGGAATACAAATGAAGAACTTTGTTCTTCCACACCTCTCTCAGATGCACACAAGATCTCTCACTAGATCTCTATTCCTCAAGAGCTCTCTCTAAAGTACAGTCCTTCAAACATTCACAATGTTCTACTAGTACTCAATTACACTCTCATACACTTCATCATCATCATACAATAGCTTAGAAGATCTCTTCTACATATAGAAATAGGAAACTTAAGCATGCTCTTACAACAAACAGTTAAGCCTCTTCAACAAGGGCTCTAAAAATAACATTGCTAACAATAGAGACGCGAGCATGAGTCTACAACTCAAACTCATCATGCAAACACTCGCTTCCGTCCTCGGAAATAGCTCTCTGGACACGCAAGTAACCGACGTCGGTTCCTGCCTGTTCGCCTGTGACCGTCGCCGGCCGACCATACTGCCGACGTCGGCGCCTCTGAACTGCAACTGACCGACGTCGGTCGCTCCTGACCGACGCCGGCATCTGTGTAGACCCGAACCTGTTTGTCTATGCTCCATGGTGAAGCTTTTAGCTCCACATACCTAACATTTTATTATCAGGTGATGCATTTTGGTTTAACAAATTCTAGAGCTACATATCAATGAGTAATGACCATAATTTTTCATGACATGCTTCATGACATTATGGAAGACTATGTAGATGATATTATTTCTAAATATAAATCTAGGAAAGACCAACCTCAAGTGTTTCACCATATTTTTGAATGGATGAGAGAGTAAAACATGACACTGAATCCAAAGAAGTGTGTTTTTTGCATGACATTAGAAGAGTTGTTAGGGATCATTATTTCATAATGTGGCATTGAATTTGATCCCTCTAAAGTTTCATATATCATGGATATAATTCCACATAATAATCTTAAATAGATTATAAGTCTACAAGGAAAAATTCAAACAATCAAAAGATTCATATCTCAACTTGTAGACACTTGTCACTCATTCACCTTTTTTTTAAAGGACACTCCTTTTACATGGAATGAAAATTGTGAAAAAGCATTTGAAAATCTCAAAAAATATCTTTCCAACCCAATAGTACTAATGCCACCTATTTTTGGTAAACATTATTTGTTGTACATTTCAGCTACTTAGTTTGAACTGGGGGCTTTATTAACATAACATGATGATAGTGGGAAAGAATGGGTAATTTCCTACCTAAGCAGAACCTTGATATCATATGAGATAAACTAATCTCAAATAGAAAAAACTTATCTCATATTTGTTTTTGATTCTCAAAAAATATGACATTACATGATCAAAAATCAAACCAAGATTATTACTAAGATTAACCCTCTTAAATATATTTTATCTAGAACAACCCTAATAAGCAGGATGGATAAGTGGGTTATGTTTCATAGTGAATTTGATTTAGAGTATGTTAACAAAAAATGAATCAAAGGAAAAAATTTAGCAGATGTATTGGAAGAAGCACCACTCAAGGGTAAATCACCTCTTATTGTAAAATTCTTAGATGAAGCAATCATGTATATAGATTAATCTCTAGTTTGTAAAATTTTCTTTGATGGTTTATTTACCAACCATGACTTAGGGGAAGGTAAATTTTTGGTCACACCTAATGGGGATTACATTCATAAGGATTTATGAATTGAATTTCCTTTTAAAAAAAACATAGCATAATATGAAGGTGTCATAGTGGGCCTCAAGATGGAAATATAATGGGTAATCTAACATCACCTTATTTTTGGTGATTCTAATCTTATCATTAATCAAGTCACTAATGAATTATAAGCTCAAAATTATAAAATGATCTTTTACAAGTGAATGGTGGATAATTTTAAATTATCTTTTGAGTACATCCAATTTGAACAAGTGTCAAGAATTAACAATTGAGTAGTTGACACTATGGATACTATTAGTTCTATATTATATTTAAGAAAAAATAATAATAATTTTTTGGTTGAGTACTTAATGATAATGACTTATGATACACCTTATTCCAAAATGGTTTGTGAGGTGGTTAGTCCCACTTCTCCATGGTAATCTGATATCTATACATACCTTCATAATCATACCATCCCATCTAATTTATCACCTAACTAGCATAAGTCCTTTATTAAACAAACATATTGATATACCATAATTGGAAACACCCTACAACACCAAGGCTATGATGGAACCCTTTTTCATTATTTGAACTCTAAAAAATCTACTTTCGCAATTAGAGAAGTTCATGAGGTATTTTTTGGAGCACATTCGATTAGTATGGTCCTTGTAAAGAAGCTTCTATGAGTAGGTTACTATTGGCCTACAATGGAATTTGATTCATGTGCCTATGTCAATAAATGTATACCTTATAAAAAACTTTGGGATATTATACATAGTTCATTGCAAGCTTTGCAACCCATTAAAATAACTTGGCCATTTTCCACATGTGGGTTAGACTTCATTAGAAAAATCAAGCCTAATTCTTCTAATGGACATAATCATAGTATGAAAATAATAGAGTGTTTTAACAAGTGGGTCAAGGTAATGCCCCTAACGTATGTCACTAGAAAGCAAATTTCTAAATTTATCCTCAACCACATTGTATACCACTTTGGTATTCCTTCCACTCTAATTTTTGACAATGGTAAATCATTCAAGAATAGAGATGATAAGACTCTTTGTAAAACTATCATATCAATAAAATGTGGTCCACTCCTTATTACCCATAAGGAAATGGCCAAGATAAGGAAATTAATAAAAATATTTTGTGCATCCTTAAGATAGTTGTCCATGAAGTTGGTCATGATTGGCATACTCAGTTATATCTTACCTTCTAAGCATACCACACACCCATGAGGGAAACCCCTTGTTTCCTTGTCTATGGTAGTGATTATATTATTTCCATATAGGTTGAGATTCCATATTTGTGAATATCTCTATAAAAATAATAGATTAATAATCATATCGAACTTCACACCTAAGTGAACTCAACCTCTTAGATGAGAAATGACTCAATGCTTTAAACCATCTACAAGTTTACCATAATCACTTTCGACGTATATATCACAAGTAAATTAAATCCAAGTAATTTTAAATTGGACATATTTTTATTAAGTAGAACTAATGAAACATTAATTCTAAAAGAGAGAAGAAGGAAAATTTTGATCCTAACTGGTTAGGCCCATATGTTATCATTACCAAGTATGGATCAGGAGATTATAGATTATCTACAAAATATGGAGAGGATATTTATAAACCTTTTAAAATAATGCACATTAAGTTATTTTATGACTAAATTTGTTCTATATTTTGTTATTGGTATCCTAGGTAGTAAAAAAAATTTTAAAAAAAAAAAATTGCAAAAATAAAAAAAATATATAAATCTTCCAAATTTGAAAACTACTTTACTAGCACTTTAGAAAAGTGCCATGATGAAAACCAAATTTATATCACCATTTGTAAAGAATTATATATATTCACCCTAGTTACTTTGGGGCCATTATGTTTTAGCAACCCATTGTATATTCCCATGTTTATCATTTCTCACTTGTTAGTTGTTTATCCTATAGCATGCCAAGTTTAAGGTTGATATTCCTACATGTGAACCTACATCCTTTCTCATTATAGAATATTTTTTTTTATATTCCTTATTTTAATCCAAAAAATCCTAAAATATAAAAAAAATCAAAAACATTAAAAAACATCCCAAAAATATTGTTTAACCAATCAACCTTAACACATCTACCATTATAGCTAACTTACACATCGTTCACTCATTCTTGGGTGGGTCACTCACACATGTTTTTCATCCAACGCTCAAATAATTCCTCAATCACCCACTTTGTCATCACTTCCTATATTTTTAGAACTGCCTTTGGCTTGACATCCCCACATGGACTTTATCTAAGGTGGATTATGTGGTCAACACTTAGAGACATGGTGTCTCTATATTTAATTCAACCACCATCTTTCCCATCATAAATTTCCCCAAGCTTGGATTAGGTTATCCTCATGCTTCATAGATGATTGTCTTATCCTAGCTCTTGGCTACAATTATACAACTCTTTCTTTGAATGTTAAGTCTTTACTTATAGCTTTTTCTTCTCAATTATTTATTTGTTTTGATTTTTATCTTATCTATTTTCTATCCCTAACCATTAAATTGGTTATTTTTTCTATTTTTTATCCCTAACAATAAAGTCAGTTATTTTTTCATTTTCTATCCCTAACCATTAAGTAGGTTATTTTGTCCATTTTCTATCCCCAACAATTATGTTGGTTACTTATTCATTTTTATCCATTGTTTTTTTGTCCATTTTATCCCTAACATTTCAAATGGTTATTTCCTTTTTTTTTGGTTTCCTTTTTACATTTTGATTGTTTCTCAATGTGTCAGTAATTTCTCTTTAGAGTTACTATTTTTTTTATTTGTTTGTGTATTGATTTTTCTCAATATTGTTGACTCAACATTTTATATGCTTACAACATTTAGATTACTTTTTTTTTTAAATCTTGTTTTAAATTATTTTTTCTATGTGTTTGAAAATATTATTTTATGAATTGCATAATAGTATGGTTATGGTTTTGATATATCATTATGTACTTTGATTTTACACAATTTATTCTTTATTTTGTTCATATGCCTAAAACATCAACATTCATTATGATTATTCAATATCATTGGTGGTAATGTGTTTTATGCTATATTAAAAATCAAGTTCCTTAAAACTCTTATTATTATAAATCCAATAAAAGTAACCAAAAAACAAAAGTAAATAATTTATGTCACATTCTAATCCATACATAAATCCATTCACACATCAAAACATCCACAATCCACAACCCATATTATGAAAGAATTAAAATATGGTAGCATAAATCAAAATGTAAGATATATAACTAGTGCTAAAATATATCCATGAATCTTTTAATCATGCATAAATTCCATATAAAATCAATTAATAGTCTATAATGTCCATCCAAATAGTACATTGTCTCATAATAATCATGAATATATATATCAAATGTGTCTATACAAAAAGATACATCTCAAATTATATATACATTGATTTACCAATCCATCATCTAAACATTATGTCATGTCTCATCCTATCCCTATGAAGGAGTGTCTAGTCTCAAGAATAACTCCTTACATCATGGTGTGCCTCATGGAGGATCTATCACACATTATACCTATGTCACTAACCTCTCTGACTCAATCAACTATATTGATCTCCCTGATGCAAATCATTTCATAGAGCTCTCTCTAAAATATGCTATGCTTTAATAATGTGGTATAACTTTGTCATATAATCTCCTATAATATGTGGATTATTCCATGGCCCTTATCTCCCTATATAATGTCATAATTTATCCTTGTCCATCTATTAATACCCATGCCTATGCTAGCTCAGTCCTCGAAAATAGCTTTGACAATCAAATTTTCAAAAAATAATTTATATGACCCATTTACTTTGTTTATATTTTTATCCAATTTCAAAAATCCCCCCACCCTTCCATTCTACTCATTCTTCATCTATTTTGAATTAAAATTTAGGATTCATTAAATCAACTTATTTTCACTTTTCTCAAAATCTTGCAACCATCAATATGCATAAATTTATCATTATAATTTATAAACTCAATATATATATTCCATTTTAGATATATATCTTATTGTATCTATGATATATCATTCACAAAATTGATTAATTGACCCCTGCATCATTAGCAAACACTAAGCATGTAATCTCAGAATAATAAACATATTGTTTTTTCTGTTCAATACTCTAGTTTTAATTAACTTAGGGAAACCTATTTACACATCCTAAATATTAAAAGTTTGACATTTATTCTAAAATAAATTTATTTATTACTTGTCCAAATAACTTTATCAATTTACTCTTTTCATTTATTTTAAGTGTTTATCTATTTTATCACACAAACCCTCAAGGGGGAATCATCACAATCATTTTCATTCATTTGGGTAAACTTTCTCCTTCTTAATCATCAACACTCTACTTGTTATACTATTCTTAAAATTAGTATTTATTTTAAACACTCTTTCAAAGAGTTTAAAATTTAGACACCTAAATTATATGTAGTGTTGAAAGGCACCTAAAACATATTAAGAATTCTTCTTAATATAATTCATGACATCTCCCTCCAAATTCAAACAATTGAATAAATCAAATTAATAAATTGTGCACATTTTAAATCCTTATTTAAATATAAAATTTGGATTTTAAACCTCACCCAACATCTTCCACCTTATTCTCTCTCACATGCTAACTCATCCCAACCAATCCCACAACTTCCTCAACCTCCTTTGAGTCATCCCCTGACTTGTCAATAAGTTTGACTCATTCCTGCTCACTCAGATAAACATTACCATACTTTTCTCAACCATTTGATATGGTCATCATCCTTAGGGATGAGGACTAATTATCCATCATTGATTATTTGGATCATTTAATAAATGAAAATAATCCTCCACCATTGGATCTTCCTCTAGAAAACTATAAATAAGCTTTAAAACTGTCATTTTCATCCATCCTGACTTATGATAATGAAGTTATATTCAATTTACAAGTGAATCTAAGTGAATAAAATCATCCAAAAACACTCTTTACACCAAAATTCTACATGTTATCCTTGGCATTGGAATAGTGAGCAACCACATTATTGAAGAGAAAATCAAGTTTATATCGAGTTGGAGGAAACTTGCATATTTAAGGTATAAGTTTTTGTTTACTATTTTCTTTGTTTTTCTCTCTATATTAGGTTGAATTTATCTTAGATTATGATTTAATAATTATTTTATTTCTTAGAATTTATATATTTAGTTAATACACATACACTGAATACATTATCCCTAGATAAAATCCAAAAAATTAAGGGAAATAATACATGACTACACATCTTGATATAACTAAAATTAATATAAATTTACTAATGTGAGATTAATTATAAGTATATTTTACAAATTCACACAGACAATATTACACATATTTTTGTGATCCATGACAAATTTATAGACTCATAAAACATCAATTTACACAATTTAAATGTCTCGTGCAAACTTCATTCATTTTTAAAAAATCCCATAAATTCTAGATTTTATAGACCACCATGAAAATACTTGATATAGATTAGTTTTAAAAATTCAAAAAATTAGATACACATAATACAAATCGATGCATTCATTATTTCATAGAAAGATATGGATGAAATAAAACGTCATCAAGTCCATATGACCCATTCATTCTTTAGTATTCAATACATGATCTATAAATGGCACATGTTAGAAGTACCTCTCATATCACACATTCACATCTTTATTTTATAATGAGGCTTATATAAGTGATTAAAGGCACTTTTTAATACCTATTTCATTTTTTCTTGCCATATTTTTGGACTTAAATCCTTTTTATGTGCACACTTTGACCTACTAAAGTAAAAAAGCACCACCATACATATTTAGTCATCAAGAATTTGGACTTCAAACCCTTGGATCATAAGGCACATAGGAGAATTCATAAAATACACTTTATTTATTCATAATTTATATTCATGCTTATGGTATTATCCCATCCTTTCAATCCTAGAAAGGAGAGACTATGAAATGTGATCTTCTCGTTGATTTATTTCTTCTAATTTTTTAGCTTGGGTGTTTTTCATATTATAGATAATGAATTATGGATTGATAAGTTAACCTTATGATTTTTATCATCTTATAAAATATGTTATTAAACACATTCCTCATCAATAAGTAGACATGAATAAGTGAAGATAAATGTCCTTTAATGTAATATATTTTGTCATTTTTATCATCTTCATCAAATATATTAATTCATATGTGCACCTCTAATTATAGTTGGGATATTATTTTATTTTTATATACACCATTTTAATTTATTTTGAGGTGATTGAATATATCTTATCTCATTTTATTATATCCTTACTAATTTATTATCATCTCCTGCATTTTGATTGTAATAATTGTATTACATTAGTTCATTCTAATTTGTCTATTTATTTCCACTATCTTACTTGAAATTCATACCAAATTTAATTTATATTTCTTCATAATTGGTATTTAGAAACATTCATATCTTAATTTAATTAAATTACATCCCTTGTTAATGGATATAATAAATCTGTTAGGATTGTGGAGCTAAAAGCTTCACTGATGCAAACAGGAGAGGAGGTTGCAGAATGAGTTGCTGAGTGTCAGAAGTGTTTGGCGTTGGTCTGGCCAACTGGCGTCGGCAGGGTAAGACAGGAAGGCAACCGACGTCGGTCATATATCGGCCGGCGTCGGCGACCCCAGGCGGACAGGGACCGACGTCGGTCGCCTGTGTAGTTCGACTGTGAGTTATTTACGGGCAGTGAACTAACGAACCAAGAGTTTGCATGATGAGTGCTAATTTTAGACTCATAGCTGCGGATCTAATTATTGTAATTAGATGTCTAATCATTGTTTGGATGAGTTCTATATAATAGACTCATGGTTGTATTGGAAATGAGTGCTAGGGAGTAAGAGAGCATAATTATAAGCTCCTTCTGTGTGTGAGGTAGAGCTATGGTGCGTTCCTCCTAGTGCCACAGTACCAGGTGTGTTGGTGCTGGATTGGAGAGCCAGCTGGGTTCTTCAATAAGTAAGATCGTTGATCTGCAGGTGTATGTGTGTGCAAGGTCGAGGTTCACAGGTGATTGGAACCATTGCTTGATTTGCAGGTGTGCAAGGTCATACAGACAGCAACACAACAGGGAGCAGTATCAGGCAGGATCTACTTGGAGTACAGGTGTGTACTCGGATAGAGCAAGAGGAAGGCAAGGCAGTTCCTTCCATAAGTATGGTCTGTTGAATTGCAAGTTGTTGCAGATTCATGGGAGATCTACTTGAAGTACCTTGAGTACTTGTGGAGCACGTGGAGTGCTTGTGGAGTGCGTGGAGCACTTGTGTTGTGCGTGGAGCACGGGGAGGTGAACACCAACTCTGTATTTGAGTTGGGTGTTGGGACCTGTGAGAGGGAGAGCTTTGGGGAGAAGAATTATTGTTCACTTGAGGCGTGGGAAACCTCTGTAAGGTGGTGGAGAAGAAGTGGCATCTTCTTTATTGTATTCTTTTCTGTATAAAGTGTTAATACAATTTGGTATTGTCTCTCATATGCTGTGTTATTCTGAATTCTAGTTACTTGGTGAATCTGGTTAATTTCCGCATATTAAGTTGCTTGGTATTAGTAATCAAATTGTGTGCTTCCGATGTACACACCCTCCCAACAAGTGGTATCAGAGCCTTGGTTGTAGGTTCTTGAGCTTGATACCAACAGGTGGTATCTGAGCTGAGGTTGGAGGAAGCAGGTTTTGTTTTTGGTTACAGGGCACTCTCAGGGGTTTCTGATCGAGTGGGAGTAGAGCAACTGCAGATCAAAGTAAGCTAAGAATGGAGGAGTTGAAAAGCACAGATGGTTACTCACGGTCCTATGGAAAGAAAGAGCAGGTAAAAGATTATTGTTGGTTGGTAACAGATCAGCATGAAGAAACTGAAGATACAGATGTAGCAGGTATTGTTGCACAGGATGTGTTTGCAGGTTTCTTGGATAAAGTGGAATCTTGGATAAAAGATTTGGTTGCCTCTTTCCATGCAGTTCCAGGTAGAGGAGCTGGTAAGCCTTGTCAGATTGTTGACAAAGGCAAAGTGAAGCTAAAATTGCAGGCGGCCAACACACAGGTGTTGATGAAGGTCATGCAGGTCCCAGGTTTGGAGATATGGCTAATTTCTTCAGAAAGATTGGGTGATGAGAGATGCACAAGAACTCTCACAGCGGATGCACTTGAATTAGCTGGTGGTAAGAAAATAGGTATCCTTTATCTACTTGTTTATATTACTGATTCTTCTTTTATTGCGGAGACGTGGCTTCGTAGGCTTGGTCACATGAGCAGGAAGGAGATGCATGTTCTTAAGCGGAAGACAGATATATTTGACAGGCTTAAAACTGGAAAGCCTTGGTGTTTATGGAGGAGATGGCGGACAGAACCCAGTGGATGTGGCTGGATACTTCTGAGCAGGGCAGTTTGGACATGGATTTTGATTCAAAGAAGCTCGCGGGTAAAAAGTCATCACTCACAGGAAAACACAGGTACCAATGTCGGTCAGGAGGAACCGGCGTCGAACAGACAGGTGCCGATGTCGGTCATGTGCAGACCGAAGCCGTCGATGTCGGGAGCAGGGTAAGACTGATGTCGGTCATAGGACCGACGTCGGCAGTATGTAAGACCGATGTCGGTTATCAGGACCGACGTCGGTAGCAGGGACACCAGTGCAGGCAGGTTGGTAGTCAGGTACAGACGCATGGAACCGACGTCGGTCGGATGCAGACTGTGGAGTGACCGAGGTTGGTCACTGTAACGGATTTTGGGTGGACAGCAAGCTGTCAAGGAGTCTCAAACACCCATATGGAGGACTGAAGGTGTAAGTAGGCCCTCAAATTCGTTGTTCCTCTTCTTCATACATGTTGCTAATTGTAGAGCAGGAAGGATCCAGGATACAGGTGTGAGCTTGGCATGGATGAGGATGTGATTCCTTGGAGGAGAACCAGACAGGTGTGTTTTGGTAGAGATGCCAGCAGGTATAAAAGCACAGAGACGAATGGATACCTTAGTAGAAGAATAGAGAGAACGGATACATGAGACGGAAGATCAGGCATATGGTCTTGAGGAGCTGCAGGATAGTGGTACCAGGTTTGACAGGTGGAGGACGGAGCATGACTTCAGTCAATGTCAGGGTAACTACTGTGGTTTTGTCTTACCAGGGGGATGATGAGTCATGACATCATTCTGTGCTGTATGTGGATGGTATGTTTTGCTATAGCAGGTGTGTACATACAGGGTTTTGCTGAGCTAAGGGTAAGATTAGCTCAGTGGCATGTCATGAGGAGTTTGGAGCAGCGGAATTCTTTGACATGGGAGGCATGGAGATCACAGGTTGATTTTGTCTCGAGTGGGAGCTGATGTGAATCAGGTGTTGGCGAGGTTCGGGATACAGAACCGGAGCACACTAAGGGTTGGACAGGTATAGTGTCCGAAATCACATGAGGTCTGGTATAGACCTGAGTATTCCCATGCAGTGGGAGCTGTCAGAGAGTTAGGAGCCAATTCGGGGAAGTGAGTTCTCAGGTTTTTTGAGAGGGACCGGCAGTAGGTGTTGCTATGCAGGGTCAGGACATCACTACAGGTGCTGTAGGTTCGGATGTGGCAGGTTACTCGGATGACAGGTGGTACACCACGGGATGTGTGGTGGGTTGTCTTCAGGTGGGAGCTTGAAGAGGGATACAAACCAGGAAACAGATTAGACGGAGTACAGGTACAGGTACAGTGCAACTGTTTATCTCCAAGTGGGAGATTGTTAGGATTGTGGAGCTAAAAGCTTCACTGATGCAAACAGGAGAGGAGGTTGCAGAATGAGTTGCTGAGTGTCAGAAGTGTTTGGCGTTGGTCTGGCCAACCGGCGTCGGCAGGGTAAGACAGGATGGAAACTGACGTCGGTCATATATCGGCCGGCGTCGGCGACCCCAGGCGGACAGGGACCGACGTCGGTCGCCTGTGTAGTTCGACTGTGAGTTATTTACGGGCAGTGAACTAACGAACCAAGAGTTTGCATGATGAGTGCTAATTTTAGACTCATAGCTGCGGATCTAATTATTGTAATTAGATGTCTAATCATTGTTTGGATGAGTTCTATATAATAGACTCATGGTTGTATTGGAAATGAGTGCTAGGGAGTAAGAGAGCATAATTATAAGCTCCTTCTGTGTGTGAGGTAGAGCTATGGTGCGTTCCTCCTAGTGCCACAGTACCAGGTGTGTTGGTGCTGGATTGGAGAGCCAGCTGGGTTCTTCAATAAGTAAGATCGTTGATCTGCAGGTGTATGTGTGTGTAAGGTCGAGGTTCACAGGTGATTGGAACCATTGCTTGATTTGCAGGTGTGCAAGGTCATACAGACAGCAACACAACAGGGAGCAGTATCAGGCAGGATCTACTTGGAGTACAGGTGTGTACTCGGATAGAGCAAGAGGAAGGCAAGGCAGTTCCTTCCATAAGTATGGTCTGTTGAATTGCAGGTTGTTGCAGATTCATGGGAGATCTACTTGAAGTACCTTGAGTACTTGTGGAGCACGTGGAGTGCTTGTGGAGTGCGTGGAGCACTTGTGTTGTGCGTGGAGCACGGGGAGGTGAACACCAACTCTGTATTTGAGTTGGGTGTTGGGACCTGTGAGAGGGAGAGCTTTGGGGAGAAGAATTACTGTTCACTTGAGGCGTGGGAAACCTCTGTAAGGTGGTGGAGAAGAAGTGGCATCTTCTTTATTGTATTCTTTTCTGTATAAAGTGTTAATACAATTTGGTATTGTCTCTCATATGCTGTGTTATTCTGAATTCTAGTTACTTGGTGAATCTGGTTAATTTCCGCATATTAAGTTGCTTGGTATTAGTAATCAAATTGTGTGCTTCCGGTGTACACACCCTCCCAACAAGTGGTATCAGAGCCTTGGTTGTAGGTTCTTGAGCTTGATACCAACAGGTGGTATCTGAGCTGAGGTTGGAGGAAGCAGGTTTTGTTTTTGGTTACAGGGCACTCTCAGGGGTTTTTGATCGAGTGGGAGTAGAGCAACTGCAGATCAAAGTAAGCTAAGAATGGAGGAGTTGAAAAGCACAGATGGTTACTCACGGTCCTATGGAAAGAAAGAGCAGGTAAAAGATTATTGTTGGTTGGTAACAGATCAGCATGAAGAAACTGAAGATACAGATGTAGCAGGTATTGTTGCACAAGATGTGTTTGCAGGTTTCTTGGATAAAGTGGAATCTTGGATAAAAGATTTGGTTGCCTCTTTCCATGCAGTTCCAGGTAGAGGAGCTGGTAAGCCTTGTCAGATTGTTGACAAAGGCAAAGTGAAGCTGAAATTGCAGGCGGCCAACACACAGGTGTTGATGAAGGTCATGCAGGTCCCAGGTTTGGAGATATGGCTAATTTCTTTAGAAAGATTGGGTGATGAGAGATGCACAAGAACTCTCACAGCGGATGCACTTGAATTAGCTGGTGGTAAGAAAATAGGTATCCTTTATCTACTTGTTTATATTACTGATTCTTCTTTTATTGCGGAGACGTGGCTTCGTAGGCTTGGTCACATGAGCAGGAAGGAGATGCATGTTCTTAAGCGGAAGACAGATATATTTGACAGGCTTAAAACTGGAAAGCCTTGGTGTTTATGGAGGAGATGGCGGACAGAACCCAGTGGATGTGGCTGGATACTTCTGAGCAGGGCAGTTTGGACATGGATTTTGATTCAAAGAAGCTCGCGGGTAAAAAGTCATCACTCACAGGAAAACACAGGTACCAATGTCGGTCAGGAGGAACCGGCGTCAAACAGACAGGTGCCGATGTCGGTCATGTGCAGACCGAAGCCGTCGATGTCAGGAGCAGGGTAAGACCGATGTCGGTCATAGGACCGACGTCGGCAGTATGTAAGACCGATGTCGGTTATCAGGACCGACGTCGGCAGCAGGGACACCAGCGCAGGCAGGTTGGTAGTCAGGTACAGACGCATGGAACCGACGTCGGTCGGATGCAGACTGTGGAGTGACCGAGGTTGGTCACTGTAACGGATTTTGGGTGGACAGCAAGCTGTCAAGGAGTCTCAAACACCCATATGGAGGACTGAAGGCGTAAGTAGGCCCTCAAATTCGTTGTTCCTCTTCTTCATACATGTTGCTGATTGTAGAGCAGGAAGGATCCAGGATACAGGTGTGAGCTTGGCATGGATGAGGATGTGATTCCTTGGAGGAGAACCAGACAGGTGTGTTTTGGTAGAGATGCCAGCAGGTATAAAAGCACAGAGACGAATGGATACCTTAGTAGAAGAATAGAGAGAACGGATACATGAGACGGAAGATCAGGCATATGGTCTTGAGGAGCTGCAGGACAGTGGTACCAGGTTTGACAGGTGGAGGACGGAGCATGACTTCAGTCAATGTCAGGGTAACTACTGTGGTTTTGTCTTACCAGGGGGATGATGAGTCATGACATCATTCTGTGCTGTATGTGGATGGTATGTTTTGCTATAGCAGGTGTGTACATACAGGGTTTTGCTGAGCTAAGGGTAAGATTAGCTCAGTGGCATGTCATGAGGAGTTTGGAGCAGCGGAATTCTTTGACATGGGAGGCATGGAGATCACAGGTTGATTTTGTCTCGAGTGGGAGCTGATGTGAATCAGGTGTTGGCGAGGTTCGGGATACAGAACTGGAGCACACTAAGGGTTGGACAGGTACAGTGTCCGAAATCACATGAGGTCTGGTATAGACCTGAGTATTCCCATGCAGTGGGAGCTGTCAGAGAGTTAGGAGCCAATTCGGGGAAGTGAGTTCTCAGGTTTTTTGAGAGGGACCGGCAGTAGGTGTTGCTATGCAGGGTCAGGACTTCACTACAGGTGCTGTAGGTTCGGATGTGGCAGGTTACTCGGATGACAGGTGGTACACCACGGGATGTGTGGTGGGTTGTCTTCAGGTGGGAGCTTGAAGAGGGATACAAACCAGGAAACAGATTAGACGGAGTACAGGTACAGGTACAGTGCAGCTGTTTATCTCCAAGTGGGAGATTGTTAGGATTGTGGAGCTAAAAGCTTCACTGATGCAAATAGGAGAGGAGGTTGCAGAATGAGTTGCTGAGTGTCAGAAGTGTTTGGCATTGGTCTGGCCAACCGGCATCGGCAGGGTAAGACAGGATGGAAACCGACGTCGGTCATATATCGGCCGGCGTCGGCGACCCCAGGCGGACAGGGACCGACGTCGGTCGCCTGTGTAGTTCGACTGTGAGTTATTTACGGGCAGTGAACTAACGAACCAAGAGTTTGCATGATGAGTGCTAATTTTAGACTCATAGCTGCGGATCTAATTATTGTAATTAGATGTCTAATCATTGTTTGGATGAGTTCTATATAATAGACTCATGGTTGTATTGGAAATGAGTGCTAGGGAGTAAGAGAGCATAATTATAAGCTCCTTCTGTGTGTGAGGTAGAGCTATGGTGCGTTCCTCCTAGTGCCACAGTACCAGGTGTGTTGGTGCTGGATTGGAGAGCTAGCTGGGTTCTTCAATAAGTAAGATCGTTGATCTGCAGGTGTATGTGTGTGCAAGGTCGAGGTTCACAGGTGATTGGAACCATTGCTTGATTTGCAGGTGTGCAAGGTCATACAGACAGCAACACAACAGGGAGCAGTATCAGGCAGGATCTACTTGGAGTACAGGTGTGTACTCGGATAGAGCAAGAGGAAGGCAAGGCAGTTCCTTCCATAAGTATGGTCTGTTGAATTGCAGGTTGTTGCAGATTCATGGGAGATCTACTTGAAGTACCTTGAGTACTTGTGGAGCACGTGGAGTGCTTGTGGAGTGCGTGGAGCACTTGTGTTGTGCGTGGAGCACGGGGAGGTGAACACCAACTCTGTATTTGAGTTGGGTGTTGGGACCTGTGAGAGGGAGAGCTTTGGGGAGAAGAATTACTGTTCACTTGAGGCGTGGGAAACCTCTGTAAGGTGGTGGAGAAGAAGTGGCATCTTCTTTATTGTATTCTTTTCTGTATAAAGTGTTAATACAATTTGGTATTGTCTCTCATATGCTGTGTTATTATGAATTCTAGTTACTTGGTGAATCTGGTTAATTTCCGCATATTAAGTTGCTTGGTATTAGTAATCAAATTGTGTGCTTCCGGTGTACACACCCTCCCAACAAAATCATTATCTAAATGTAGATTCACCTCTATTAATGGCTCAATATAAGAAACATGTACTACTTATGTTTATCTCACATCTTAAAATCAATCCACCTAAAACATATTAAACTTTATTCAAAGGGGATATATGGATTCAAGTGGATATGAGGACATAATTTAAATTTTCCCAACATGGAACACATTTGATAAACCTTAGTAGGTCCAAAAATTACCAAAAATTAGTTGATACTCAAATTTAAAATGACTGGTACTTTTATGTATGAGGTAAGTTATATCATATTTGGTGATAATCCTAGTGGCTCATTTTTAGAGCATAAGCGAATATTCATGGAAAATTACTCACCAAGAGGAAAATGAGTCATATAGTGTATCCATCTAGTGTGTTTTCAAGAAAGAAGAATGGTGTGATTGAGGAAAAATTGTCACAATTTGATTGATTAGTATAACAAACCATTTTACTTGAATACTTTGATGTTAAATCATTACATGTTTAATTTAGTTGTAAATTTTCTTCATTTCATCATTTTATGGTATTATCTTTATACTTGTCAATAATCTATCATATATTTTTTTGTATGTAAAGAACATGTCATCTATGTTTTGACCTCATGATTTTAATGTCTGCATATTTATTAATATATTCTTATATATCAAAGTATATTAATATTGATTTTTGTAATATACATGTTGGATATATGGGGTAGGGACTTATCTTAATACTTCATTTAAAATATATATGTGAACGTTGATCATGGGTACCTCCTGCTATCTATTTAATTGTTCATGAATAATATTTATTTACCTATTTTCAAGTATATGAATAATAGATGTCTATACTGGTTGAATGTTTATGATATTTATTCTATGGACACATGATTAGGTGACCAAATTTCGTAAATAATATTATTCTCATACTTCTTGACCAATTTTAATTAAATTTTATTAAAATACACATGTACTTTCCAATAATATACCTACGAAGAATTCGTAATGTATTATAAACATTTTTATATTCTTTACTAATGTCAATGAATGCATACTAACCATTACATAATCATATGAATTTCCATGACCAATAAATTTTCTCATAAATTACTAACTTAATATTTCATAACTAAAAACAAAACACATGAAATATCCCTGAGACATTTCAAGCCCTTAGTTCCAGTTCTGAGACATGTATCCCTTACATAATTATAGATGGACATGTATCCCATACAAAGCTATAGAGATACAAAAAATCATCTTGGTAAAGTAGACCAATGCCTATAAATACTAACATTCATATAAATTAATCAATTGGACCAAATACTTGAAATCATCAACAAAACAAAGTTTTCCAATTGGTACAATATTTCTATCTATTGCAACCTCACAAACATTTCCTTCACCAACCCATAAAGATAAAAATCATGCAAAAAATGTCGTAAGATAATTAAGAAAATATAAAATACTTCCTCATTTTAGTTGAAAAACACATTTTATATAGGAAATAAATAGGATCATGTCATCATGCATTTTGATACCCTAGTCAAAAAATAAAATAGTAAAACACATCTACTATACCACATTCAAAATATTACACATGGCAGAGGCCAACTTATTTTATAACATTTTTTTTGTAAATTTACTTGTTTGATTATGTTTTGATTATTACACTCAAGTATTTATAGAGTAATTATCAACTAACATCATAACATATTTGGTCAAAATGTATACAAAATAATGAATTAGATTTAATTCAATGTCATGTTCATTCTACTTAGTTTGTATACTAAACTTATTTGAGTAGTGATAAGTAGAAACATAAAGCAAGTGATGTGACTTATTCAAATGTCACATCTGGTAATATATTAGATAATATTTGATGATAACAAATATTCTATTCATTTGAATCTATATTTTTAGTCTTTATTATAAAATTTTCCATCACCGACATTCTTTCTGAGCTTAGATAAACTCACTTCCACTATTTTTATGCATCATAACTACCTTAAATAAATTATGAATGCATAATTTCATTAGGTTTTAAAATTTTAAATGAATTTTAGATGTCATTTAAATGCTAATGACTAATTTTTTGAATCCTAATGTTCAAATCCAAAAAACCTAAACCCTATCCTAAATTATCAAGACCCATCTAAGTCTATGTTGAAGTGGTTATAAGATACCTACTATAGTCATCAACATATATTATTGGAATTGACATTGAAAGTGTTTTTTAATTCATTATGAAGGATTTAGAAAACACACACACACACACACACACACACACACACACAAACACACACACACACAGTGGTTTATTTTTCATGTTTTGAATTTCATTGTGAATGAATGAACTTATTTTAAAAGCATTGTTGATAATGGTTGTTGGTGTTGATAATATATTTGGCCATGTCACTTAAATGAAGTGAACTGTAAAAATCGGTTTGTTGAAAAATTAGAGATAGTTAACATTAATATCAATAAATTTATTAGCATTGATAAATTTTTTTGATGAAGTTGGTGAAGGTTTAAAATATATTTTGACAAAGAATAATATTTTAAAATGGTGGTCACCACCATTCATTTAAGAAAACATGTATGTGTCAAACATTCAATGTGGCATCTAAAATTTGATCTTGTATTCAATGTGGATTTGGAACTAATATATAGGTGGTCATTTTGATCTCATTTAGTCATTTAGTTTTTCTTTGAATGTATCTTTGAGGAAGCCAAATGTTTCCATTTGTTATTCTGAGAACTTCCTGATTTGTTTTAGGTTGTTTATTATTTGTTTGAATGTCCTATATAGTTTTAAGGAATTATTAACCACATGTAGGTTGGTGAATGTTATTAATTGGATATTAATTAGATTTTTCATAGTATTAAAATTCATTTTCCACTATAATTTTCAAAACATTCAGGTATGAGATCATTTCATTTTAAAAAAATGAGTTATTGTCTTTAGTTTCAAATTATGAGGATTGAATGGAATCTAAACAATTTTGAATTTTGAATTTTTAAATGGAAAATGGTAATTATTTTCAAAATATTCATGTGTTCAAAAGTGTATTTATTTGGATGTAATCTTTTTTGTTTCAAAATGGTAAGGTTTCAAATAGAAAGTGTTTTTTTTTGTTTGTACATATGTTTCAAAATGCATGGAGTGATTTGTTTATGTGATTTTTAGACCATTATTGGTCATTGTTTCCTTGGATTGTCAAGTTTTAAATATGGTACCTCATTGTGAATTTGTGTATGAATGATTTTCAAAATTTGAATACATGTGCATATTTTGACTCTTATTATTAAAGGGTTTTTGGGTGTAACTACCACAATCACATATGTGTAGTTTTAAAAGGGTTTTTAGGTTATTTATTTTGTAAACAAAAGCTTATATTTTTGTGTATTCAAATCTTAGTTTAGATATAAAGCATACATACATATATTTATTTACATGAATATATGATATAGATGGTTCCTTGTATGTAAAAAGGACATAGTTGGTATTCTATGATAGTTTTGATACAAATTATTAACTGAACCTTCTTAAAAGGTTGTAAAAAGGTTCTAGGTTATTTGTATGACATATTATATATAAATGTGATTATAATTCAAAGGTCTCTAACTTGTTTTGAGTTGTTTAAATTTTTTAAAAGGGTTTTAGGTTGTTTCTATGACATATTATCTGCAAATGTGATTATAGTTGAAAGGTTTCTGGTTTGTTTCAAGTTGTTCTCACTGCAAATATGAATACAAGTTAAAGGGTTTATGGTTTATTTTGAATTTTATATCTATAAATGTGAACTTAGTTAATTTATTTCATTCAAAATCTAATTAATATATGGAAGAATTTGTAACAATATTAAGAGGTAGTTTTATATGTTAGATCTTGCAAATGATTTTGACAAGCTTGATGGTTTCAGATTCAACATAGTTTTTATATTTTCATTCACTATAAAAATTTGTGATAATAATGATAGATTTATTTTTCAATTCATAATTTTCATAGTATTTCCTTGATACTTCATATTGGCTAAGAATTTGATTTAAAGGGTTGGTATTTTTGATACATGGTCTTTGATTATAGATTTTTGGGTTATCTTCTTGTTGAAGAGTATGACTTCAAATTTGGATCTTTGAATTTAGGAGTTTTTATATAGCATTTTCATGAGGAAAATATTTAATATTATGCTCAAATATTATTTTTCAAATTTCATAATTCTTGATGTGTTGATATGCAAGATTAGCTTTCTAGCAATTTGGAATGTCTTAAAATAGTTTATGAAGGATGTTGGTTTTGGCTAGAAGTTAATAGTGAAATTATGAAGAGAAGATCTTGAGTTTTAAGTTTTATTTTATTTTTTTGAAATTTAATAATGTCTATAGGTTCTTTTTTATTTATTATGTCTATTTATCATGATTGCTTAATATTTTAGTAACACCTATTCAATACACTAAGTATCAAACTATGCAAGAGGAACTTTTAATTGATTTGGTTTTTGATCAGGAGTAAACTAATTTTTTTTTTTAATATATTTTTTAGACTATGATAGTTTACTTTATTGTTTTACTAGAACTACTTTGCAGCATGTGGCAATTTTCATTTATTAGTGGATAGATTATTGAATTAAAATTTTATAATGATTTTCCCCATTATAATATTGAAATAATTTTGATATTTATTAGTTTTGGTTTAATTATCTACATAGTATGTTTTTTTCAATTAAATTTGAAATCATATTTACTTAAGTGTTATAGTAGGTTTGTTATAGTTTTTTTTACTAGTGATGTGTTATCTTATTATGTTTTTATCATTATTGAAGAATTAGTTTGATAAATTAAAGATGGATTTTAAAGATAAATTAATTATAAATTAGTCATTTATGATTGATTTAATTGCATTTTAATTTTTACTAATGATTAATCAAATTATTATAAGTGTGCCCCAACTTATTAGAGAAACTTTTTTGTCTACTAGATTGATTATGATATTGATTCATAATAAATTCAATTTATAAAATTATTATTTAAAATACTAATATTAGCTAGATTTTAATAAATTATATTCAATTTATTTTAAGTTAAATAAAATTTTATTTATAACTTAAAGTATAACTAACTTCTAAAGTGAGGATTTTAAAAGACTTGGAAGATATCATTCAAAGAAGAAAACTAAACTCATACAAGCATAAGAGATATCAAGTAAAAAAATCATATTGTGTTTTGTATTTTATCATAGATATTTGAGGTTTAGTATTACTTATAGGAAGAAAAAAAACATATATTCTCTGACAGTGAAATACCCTCCTTGGTATAGTCAGATATATCCAAGTTGATTATTTTATTTAAAAATTAATTATCTATGCACAGGATTCTTAATATTTTTATGACTTAAGAAAAGTATAGTCATATTCATGGATCATGTTGGTACTTTTCATGAATAATGAAAAATATTTTGTACATTATATGATATATTGTTGAGTTTTCATAAAATCCATCTCTGAAATTCATAATTTCTCGATATTATTTATATTTTTATTTAATATCTCAAATACACTTTTTACTTAACTCTCTTAGTTAAACAATCAATTTTATTTTCTATATTTACTAATTTTCTCTTTAGTTTAGTCATTGACTTTAGATTATTTTTCTTATTCTAGTATCATACCTTTTTTGTTACCTCTTTTTGTAATAATTTTTATATCTCTCTTTATATTAGTGATGGGTTTATTTTATTTATGTATCATGATTTAATTTTTAGAATAGATTTATGTGTTTTTTTCTTATTTCATTTGTTTTTGTCATTATTTATCTTTTTACTTGTTCTTTAAACCAAGTAATAAGGAATCAATATAAATGTGTCATTCAAAAAAGAAGACATTTTGTTCATTGATTGAACATTAGAGTATTACTTTCTTAAAGGGAATACCTATTCAATATTTTTTATCCATTGGATATGATTAATAAAACTTTTTGAAACTTTGATATCTTTTATTAAACAAGGACCATTTTGGAAGATTTCATGCTTATTATGATAATAATGAACCCAAAAATTATCAAGAACAAGAAAATTATCAATAGGCCAAGATATTGAAACAATACTTAGAATTGATTCATATTGATTTCTTGAAATGATTAAAAACTCCAACCTTGATTGAATAATCCTCAACTCAGAATTTAGAGTTGACATGCAGAAATTCAAAAAATCTAAAAAAAATGTCTATTTTTAGCAACTAATATTTATAGTAAGTTTTGCATGAAAGCATGAATGAATTTAAAATTTTTGTGGAAAAACCTAAATACTAAAATTAGCCTATGGGATTAAATTAAATTGAAGTTGAGTTTTGGTTCTAAAAATAGACAATTTCTAAAAATAAAAAATTCTTGAAAAAATCATTAAATGTCAATTTTGGACTCTTAGAGAATCATATTTGGCCTCCAACAAATATTGAAATCAGATCTAAGTGGATATAGTGGCTTAGGTCAGAATCAAATTTTTTTATACGATTGTTTTGGTGCATGGAAGAGCTCAAATGGAGTTATAGGTCAAAATTTATGGTCTCCAAAAGGTTGGCCTATTTTTTGTACATCAGATAACTTCATTATATATATATATATATATATATATATATATATATATATATATATATATATATATATATATATATATATATATATATATATATATATATATATATATATATTATTTTTATCAAGTTGTTTGATTATTTGAAAATACATATTATTGATCCCAAGAGTTTTTTAAAATCTCAAACACTCTCTGACCATTAAAATACCCTTTTAATTCCTTAGAACTGAATTTCAATCATAGGTCCCTATGATCAAACTAGTCTAATTCCACTTTAACCTTTACAATATGTGAATGGGTATATTAGTTGATGATGTAATTTTTTTATTATTGGTAAAGGGTGGGTTTTTTTTGAAATAGATCTCCAAACCATATACATGAAATAAATTGAAAAAGGTCTCAAAACTAAATATAATAATTAGGACAACAGTAAGGAACACCAACAAAGGCCACACAAGGCAAGGATTAATCAATTGGAAAAAACAAACTCAAGATAGTAAGGAAACATCACTAATTCTCACCTAAATAATTGTCCTTATGAGACATTAAGATAATATACAAATCCTTAATTCTTTTACCTTTCTTTTTATTATTCACTACCATCGATTCTCCCCCTTTTACTAAATCAGGTCTCTCTATGTTTCCAAAGGAGGGATAAGAAGCATCCTTTATTGAAACAACCTTCGAATGTTTTTCCCAAGATACTTCATGATCAATATTATCTTCCATAGAAGGAGGTTGAGTTGGATTTAAAAATAAATCTGAAAGAGAAATATAACTAACCATAGAAGCTTACTCCTTGAGAAGAATACCTAAAGGTCCCTTAATATGAACATGTGATCGTAGTGCATCAAGAGGTGGATTGGAGTCACTATCCTTAAAATATATGACCATGAATATAAGATTAGAAGAGATAAAATCATTCCACTATGAAGTTTCCTTATTTATTCTAAGAGTTATACACTCTTTAGTCATATGACCTATGTCAAAATATCTTTGGCATCAAAATAAAATTCCCTCAAAATCTAGAAGTTATGACCAAGAGTGGTCACTAACTTATAGAATAACATTTTTAGGGAGGTATTTTGAGGTGTCAATATTGATAGATATTATCAAAAAATATGTGTATCTAAATTTCTTAGTGTTAGTGTATTTTTAATAAATTTACAATGGAATTACCAATGGATTTGAAGTTGGGTTTGTTCAAAAATTGTAATGGAAGGTATGGAAGATGGACCCATATAGGTCTCTCATCAATAGGTTGATTGAGGTGATTAAAGAGTGGAGACTAGGGTTTCATGATCAAAATAGGTTCCTCTCCTTGTCCTTTAAGAAATTAAAAAAAAAACAATAAAAAAACTTTTAGCACTTAGGTAAATTTCACAGTTACTTTATAATAATGGTTTCCAAATTTTTGATATCCATGAATGGATAACATGAAATTTTGGAAAGAAGTTTGAAAATCTATAAATAATACCATAGGATGAGAACCAAATTTTAGAGTGAAGAACATACTCAATCTTGAACACATTAAAAACCATAGTAGCTTAAGTTGTTGTTTTGAGAGCTTTAGTTGTTGACTTGGGGACCCCAGCATGATTTTTATTTTTCTCTATCAATCAGATCATTTTTTTATATCTCAAACCCTTATTAATGGTAAGATGGGTCTCAAAAATCCATTTAATCTTATTTTAAGGTGAGTTAAAATCTCTTTTAGCTAAGGGAAAACTAGGTAATGAAAACTCTACCTCCTTCAGATATATCTACATGCCAAACATCCCTAACCTAGAAAACCCATCACCCCCAGCCATCACCAAGCCTAGGATTGGAGATACCTTGGCCTCTCTAGACCCATATTTTTCTTGTAAGTATCTAATAAATCCATAAGGAATTAGGGAGGACACACTAAGTTTTAAGCCATTTGAAATACCATTGATCAGGAATGAGAACACCATCATTATAGTTTCACTAAGGTTTATTAGTTGACATTAAAAAAAAGATGATGTTACAAATTTAACCATCAAAACATCTAGTGAATCCACTATGGAAACATAAATTTTAAATTAATTTATTGACATATTTTAATTATTTTATTATCATTATTCTTTATGACTATTGTCAAATTTACACTAGTAATTCATCCTAATATTGATATAGTCAAACAATAATTCAATCTTGTATCAAACAAATACACTTTAGTTGTTATATTCATCCATAAAAATTGAAGCATATAATGATAGTCATAACTTAGAGGAAGACAAAGCCTTATAAATAGAGAGATACTCTATATACACAAGACAAACTTAAGATAGTATAATTCATAAAAATATGCATTTAAGACAAGAAAAAAACAAGTATTGATTGCAAATCCTCAATCTATTATCATATTTATTTTATATAAAAATCTTGAAGACTATTAATTTTAATAAATGGGTAATAAAAATAAAAATATAATTATAGATGTTCTACTTGGGCTATACAAAGCTATATAACTTGATGAGTTTCTTGATATTGAATTAGATTATGGTGTTGATATTGTGCAATAGATCAATCAGTGGATGTGTGGAAATCCAATTGATATTGAGAATCATCATACCAAATTTCCTTCAAAAAAAGGATTTAACATTCTCAAAATTTCTATTAATATAAGTGAGTCAAGGGAGGATCATCTCGATTATTTTATTTTAATTTGTGTAGCTCTTAGTTTATCAAACCTTAGAAGGTAAAGTATATAAATAATTTGTTAGTTTACCTAAAAAAGTCATACAATAATGGAGAGTTGTTTAAGACTACCTTATATTGTGTTTTAGAGAACCTAAGGAAGATTTTTAATTGGTTAAAATTAATTGAAAACAATTTCCATAGATCCTACTGAAAGACTCTATAGTTTGACTACTAGATTTATAAGACTTAGGAAAAACATTCCACATACAATAAGACCTCCTAAAAACTATTAAGGTTGTATTATTGTAGTACATTTCCACTTAAATAAAAAATAAATTTAGAAGATAAATATATTATAGAATATGATGCCAGCATTAATTTTTTTACTGATTAAATGCATTGGATTCAAAGATCAAGCTTATACTAGATTAATTTTGATAATGTAGAAATTATGAATTTCATAAACAACCTTGGAAATGAGGTGGACATATTCAAATAAAAATTAAATTACCAACATGTAAATTTGTTTTAGACATTTAATACGTACTATAAATAAGTCTAAAAATAAATTACATTATTTTCATGTTTATGAAATTGACCATGATCTTATATGTGCATTGCAATTAAAAAATTTAAATGTTTTATTTAAGGAAAATATAATATTTATATTGACTTGGAAGATAATATGAACATGTTTAGTTCTAATGAGCCTTTGGGAGAAATCAAGACTATTAATGCTTATGTTATCTAAACAAAGAAAAAAATTAAAATTTTGCTCCTAAAAATAATTCCACTATAATAAAAACTTATAATAATTAGCCTTACTCTTCAAAAGCCTTACCACAATTTAAAGGTATAATTATAGTACAAGATGATACAACTATAAGTAATCTAGAGAAAAAAATTATTTATTTATGTAATATAATAGTATGTAGTATCAACCAACCTATATGCCTAAAATTTATCCTTGACTCCATACAAATGTTAGGCCTTAAAATATTATCAATGATTTAGCTAATACTAAAACTAGATTTTATTTAATTTAAGCTACTGGTCTACTTGTTTAGCTTGAAAATATTAATAGAGCTATAAAAAAATCTAGATCTTAATGTTATTGTAAATTTACAAAAATAGATTGATGATGAAGAATCTAGATATCCATTTTCTCGATATAATGATTCACCCTCTAATTATATTCCTTGATTTTGTGTCTATTAAAATTTTGAATAAAATTATTTATAATTATATCCTTGACATAGGAACATCAAAAAAACATTATAACTAAGTTTATTTATAGTTAGATAGGCATTCCATATGAATGATACAATCATAAACTCACTAGTTTTAACTCAAGAAATAAAAAGTCATGATAAATTTTGGTATATACTCATTAAAGAGGAAAAAAAATGAAATAATTAAATGCATTAACAACATTCAAGTTTTATAATATAAAACTCGTGAATTCAGAGAGACATTACCATGGTTTCTACCTTCAAGTCTCATCTACTTCTTGACATTGAAAGGGAAGATATTGAAGAGGAAATCAGGATCTATGCGATCTGATTAAGCAAGAGTGGTAGTTTGGGGAAGAATTCTTATGAGAAGTAAGAGTGAAGGAGTTGAAGAAGAGTCTATTCTCATCATGGTTGAGTCATTGAAGACATGTGAAGTGAATTATTTTAATATTTTTCCTTCAGTAAAAGGATCGGTGGATAGGGACCAATACCCACTGGGTTGGAATATTTAAGGGAAGGGAAGAAAAGCTGAGAGACCCTGTGTGGATGGACCAAGAATAATTACATAAAAAATTAGGGGATATTTGGGTCTTTGGGTCCTTTGACATTAAATTGATATTGACCCCCATTACCTAGGTGAATGTGAAAGTGTGGGTTTGCTAGACTTATGCTTGGCTAACCTAGAAGCCCTCAATTCTTTTGGTTCAAGGGTCATTTCTTATTAAGAGGTGTTTAAAATTCTCAATATTCGAAGGGTTTTTTTTTTGGGGATTAAAACAGAATTAATATTTGGAAATCTTGTCCCTAGGTGAATTTGGGTGATTAGATCTATTTATTATTTTTATCCTTTCTCTTGATTGGGTTATTTTCCTTAGGAAAACCCTCTGCATGTCAATGGATTCCTTAAGGGTTGATTTTGGCTGGGGACCTCTTGAGTGTTCTTTTAACCTAGGCCCTATCTATTGTGCACTCAGTATTTCTTTAATTTTCTCTAAATTTAGACATGTTCTTATAGTAATGTTTATATATTACTTTACTAACAAGTTACAAATTAGGGCTTGGTACTTCTAGGATGTGAGGATTTTGACATCCCCTATTCTTTGAAGATCTGAAAATATCATTTTGTTCAAGTGTTTGACTTAGTGACCTCTTTTTTGGGGGTAGAATGGAAGGAGGCCATCATCTTTGGTCAAGTTTTCTATTTTTTCTTGGATGGGATCCATGTTGGTTGTTGTTATCATGGCCTCACTTATGCCTAATTTGTGGAACTTTCATGGAATTAAAAATGGTGTATACTATCTCAATGGATTTTCTTATGTTTGGGCCATGAGAGCTTCAAAAATTAGACATGGCATGAATTTTCCTCCTGTTAGTTATCGGATTCAATCATTAAATCTTATGATGGGTGGAAGAGGATAGTTGATAAGGTGGTATTTTTTTGAATTTTATCTCTTTTATTTTTTCCACTCTTATATTTTAGATTGGTACACATGTATGGATAGTTTGTTTTGGTTTTTCTTCATCAATTTTTAGACATTGGCTCAATTTTTGGCTATTGGGATTTTTTTTTTAAATTTATCTTACCCTAGTTGGGATTTTATAGTGTTTGAATTTGATCTTGAGTTGATGGTTTGAGTCTTTGGCATAATGTTAGGTGATATTGTTCACCCCCATTTTAAATTATGGTAGTAGTAAGGAGGATGGTTTCAATTGGTTATGTAATTATCAGCTTGGGTTTTATTGGGGACACCTTTGATTTTATTGTATTTAGTTTTTTGCTTTATTGGGTTTGGGTCCTTCAAGGACCCTAAAGTTTTGCTTTATTTAGTTCCATTTTATTTCATGTTCATATTATGGAGATCTATGCCTCCTTATTTGTTATCCTAGGTTGTTTCCCACACCAAGATAAATCAGATTTTGGTTTGAGACCCTCATAAAACCATGCTGGTTCCTTATAGTTTTTTAAGTTATTTTTTTGTTTCCTAGATTATTATTCCTTTGTTGAGATATTTTATTTGCTAGGAGGAAGACTTGAACCTCATTTTAGGTTTGGGGATGGATTCCACACTAGTCAAAGGTGGGATTATCTTAATCTAAACATTTAAGTTTTATAAATGCCTTCAAATTATGTAATGATATTATGAAGAGATTAGTCTAAAGCTTTTGGTGATTTTGTTCTGAAAGATACAACTTTCCTATAGGAAATAAAATAGCCTTTATATTTAGGGAAGAATGGAATGGTACACATATTAAAGTCATTTTAAATAATGTTTCATTTTTAGAAACCATAATTGGAACATATGAATCTTAAACTTATATGAACTAAATCAAAAGTATGTAAGAATAGTTCCAAATGAAATAATTCAGTCTTTGTATTTTGATGAAGCTTATTCTAAACAAAATATTATTTTTTGTGTTTTCATATTTATCCTATAGATAATAATTTAAAATATTCATATCTATTAAAATTTGAAAAAAATAATAATATGACTGAGTTTGAAGCCTTATGCCTTGGTCTTGAAAAGGATATTGAACCGAACATTAGGTATTTATAGGTTTTTGGTGATTCTAAATTAGTTATTAGGTAAGTGAAATTTTTTTGTAAGACAAATAAATCACATTTTTATAAATATACACAAAATGTTTGTTCACTAATAAAAAATTATGAAGAATTAAACCTTTCAAACATTCTTAGGGAATCTAATATACGTGTTAATAAACTTTATTGGTTATGCTTCTAATCTAACTCTAAGTGACATAAAACCTTATGCTAATTATAAATTTTCAGAAAAAAAAAAGATTTAAGATACCCAATTTGGAAAATCTTTTCCATGTATTTTATTGTGATGAACATATCTATAGTTTTAAATAAGGTTATTATTTTGACCATAATGATTACATCTTGAATTGTAGTGAATACTTGTAGATTATTGGTAATAAACTAGGGGTAGTTTATTATAATTTTAATTTAATATAATTCCCTTTGGAATAATAAATTTAGGTGAAATTTTTAAATGGAAATGAGCATACAGTTTATTTACTCAAATTTAATCATTAGGTGCTTGACAATATTAATCTTGAAATCCTTGCCTTGTTCTATTTGCCATTTTGGTAACTTATAATATGTATTATAGATTTATATATTATAAAATATACATTTCAAACACATAAAACATAATTTAGGAATCTATATTCTAATTTTAGACTCCTGACATCCAAATCCTAGCAATTTCTATCCTTTTCAAACAATAATGCACTAGGTAAATATGGCCATAATGCAACCACATCCACTAGTGTGATCTTGTCCCCACACTACTATGACACATTTTTAAATTAAATACATTTATTATTACCCCTATGAAATTTTTATCAATATTATTTAACAAAAATATTTTAAATTTTCCTCTATAGAAGCATTTCAAGGCCTCTTTAAATACATCTAGCAATCACTTGGTGATTCTACTACATACTAAGCAAAATATCACTTTTATTTATAATTATAATTATAATTTATTATAATACTCATAGGCCAAGTATAAAATCATTTTATTTTAGGTCAAATTACTCAGTGTCAAACATTAAAATTAATATATCTAGTTTAATTCATATAACAAAGTCAAGATTCACACACCCACTTTAGGAGGGAGAACTATATTGGCCTGAGACTCATTTGGGATATATAGGTAACACTCATATTATCTAGGTTTTTATAAATATAGCTCAAGTATTCCCTGAATGCTATGTATTATTTTAGAGTTTTATCTATATTTAGAATATGTGTAGGATCCATGGTTTTTTTTCTACAAGTCTTCCATGTAGTGAAACTTGGCATAGTTAATCAATAAACCTTTACAGAAAATTGCATGTACCTAGATCATAAAAATAGTCAGATAGTCAACATAGAAGCTTGAAGTGTGGCCCTATCCTCATAGTGAGGCCTTTTCATATAAAATTTTGAAATCTTATTTTCAGTTACAATGTAACTTACAGGTCTTTCTAATTAGTTCTCATAAATAGTCAACTTGTACAGTCAATGATAAATTAGATCTAAGCTAGGGTTGCATATTTTTTTTCAATTTATTATGTATATCTCATTTAAAATTATCTACATTATTATATTTCACATTTAGATCTATATATTTTATATATTTAATTAAGTTTTCAATAGTTTATTTTTCTTAGCATTTCATTGTTAAATTAAAAATAACATTAAATATTATAACAAACCCATATTTTATGTAGAACATTTAATGTTATTTTTTGATGTTTGTCCTTGTTTTTCATATATTTTTTTATAAATTAATGACACTAAAAGAAAATAACCTTCAAATTTGGATTAAAATATGATAGCACAAGTCAATATTCATCAACCTTGGATTTAATCTAACATTGAAGAAATTATGTTGTCACCTTAGATAAGTTCTGCCATCAAATCTCTTTATTTTTACATTAGGTTAAATTTTATTTATCTCTATACACAAAAATATTTGGATTTTTTTTTTCTAATTGCTTATTTTTTGCTTCTATAAATCGTGTTTCAATGTTGTAAAACTACTTAGTTACTATCGTTATGGGCTAAGTGGTGATTAATGTTATGGACACCATTGTGTGAGGGGTACTTCCCCAATACTCAAGACATTAAATATCACTAAACACATAAGTTAGTTTTCATGTACCTCATTATATATTGAAAATGCATAGGGTCCCTTTTTCATAACATAAGAAGACTCTTTTAGTTGTTTAATTTATGGTAAACATGAGATGAGTGTGTCTTCTAGGAAGTTCACTCTCATTATACCCTTGGAGATAAGATAGTGGGATACAATCAAGGTTTATCCTCTATATTTAGTGCTTTATAATATTTGGATTCCATTAATTTATGAACATGCAAATACATTTGAGATCCCACACAATCATTCAAGCCCTTTCCTAGATCACCCTTTATACCTTGATTTTTTATTATATTATATTATATTCATAATCATTGGATATTTTATAAGTGAAATATTAAATTATAAAAATAAAAATTTTATTTGTTTCATTTTATGTATTTAAATTCATTGTATATATCATGGCTAGTCAATTTTACTTTTTATCTACTCATGTTATGCCTTTTAATTATGATAATGAATGGGAAAATCACAATATGAATCAAATTATGGAAGAAACATATGTGTATGATTATGATTTTGATGATACAACAATGAATTAACCATTTTATTTTGATGAATCTTAGGAACATACAACCATAAACATAAACGCACCTCTAGATTCTTTTTTAAGTTCACCTTCTCACTTTACTAATAATCTAGAAAAAAATATCAATTCAAGATGAAAATAAAGAAACATTAATGGAAACATTTAATCTAGGCAATTCCTATCTTCCTTTGGAGAGGCCTCTATCCAACATGTTTTTTGAGAAGGCAATTCAATTTTAGATTGCTTGGAAAACTTTAGTGTTAAAGATCCATTCTAGTCATATGGGAGTGATCCCATAGTCTTCTATTCCAGTTATTAGACTCAATTAATAATGATTTGAACAACACATCAACATAGCTCTATGATCTGGTCACATGTTTTAAATACATACTTGGGCATGCGAATAATTCACCCCTTCCTGTATAATGAATCTAAAATGGTTAATCATAAAATTAAAGGTGACATGACTTTCAAAATTGGTCATTTTCAAAATCAAAATGTTTGAGGATAATAAGGTAGTAATTCTTACACATAACAAGAAGAACTCATCTAGTGAGAAAATAGGAAGAGAGAGAGACCATTTAGAACCCTTCTATTACATGGAGGTCTAGGAAAATAAAAGGGTATGGAGAAAACTATGTAAGGGTAGAATTATAGAGTTTATGTAATGAATTTCAAGGCACGATATATATATATATATATATATATATATATATATATATATATATATATATATATATATATATATATATATATATATATATATATATATATATCAAAGGAATTCACATGAGCATGGAATCATAAGATTGTCAGATTAAGAGGCATCAAGATTATTATGACTAAAGTGTGAATAAGGGAGATTACTAGAATGACATGTGATGGAGAAAAAGCCTTCAAGGATAAAATTTATAAATTAGAGTTGATGTAGAATTTCTTACACACCAATGATATTTTGAATACTAATAATAAGGGATTCCCAAAGTAGGACCTCCTTCATCATTGGATATAAATATACTTGCAAATCATGAAGTATTTAACTCTTGAAGGTAAGTTTACCCTCATTTTCTCTCACCATTTTTATTACTTAATCATTTTCAAGGGCATAAAATTAGTCTACCTTACTAAATTATTAAATATATAAAAATTAAGGTCCTAACCTATCAGATTAGTAACAACAATAATATTATACATCAAGGATTGATCTTCTTGATTTTATAATCGGGATAACCCTTACACGAAAAACCCATCCCTAACCTCTCATCATAAGACCCTTATGAAGATTTTAGGATTATAGAAATGGAAGACAGATTCCTATCCCATGATATTTATCTTCCCACCTCCCCCTCAACCAAAATCCCCACTAAATACCACATCAAATGTTTATAACCATGACCCATCCCCTATGGAAAAAAATTCACAAATTTTGGCCATCTCCTAGCAAGAGGAAGAAGAAAACAAGAGAAATAATGTCTACACTATTAAGGATCTAAATTGGGACTAAAAAATAAATCTTGGATTCTTATAAGTAAAAATCATGGATATGGGAAAGACCATGTCTAATCTTATCAAATAATGGAATGATTTGAAACATAAGACCGAACAACTCAAGCAAGATCTAAAAAAGGGAAAGGAAACTAAATTTACCCAGATTGATAATGATAATAATCAGGAAAATGAACTAAAAGATATTGAATACCTTATACTAATGACAAAGGCTAAAAAGACCCCTTAGAAGAAGACCAAACATGCCCTTCTAGAAGGTTTGAGTAATAAAAATTATAGAAGGATGATATAAAAAGTGTTGACAGTAAAAGATAAGGCGAGCTCAAGGGTGTTAGGAATCTATGATACCCATTATCTTTAAATTATTAGTATAATAGTTGTTATGGATTCATATGCTTTTTAAGTCATCCCTTGAGCATTTTTTTATCCCACATTCATGGGAATAGTAGTTTCTTAGATTATACTTATCATATAAGTAAGTGTTGAGGCCAATGAAGGCATCCTTGAATTTATTGTATTGAGCTTTCTCAAAGGAGTTTTCCCCCTCAAAGAGGCAAACATTTTTGTAATTTATCCATTGTAATCTATTTTTGATTATTTGAGTTAATATATTGATAATTTTCATAGTTTATTTCATGTATTTTTAATTATATGCTAACTTGTTAGGAAATATGCTCTCATTTGGTATTAGACCACTTTCTAGGGCCAATATTTTTTCTTTTTTAAAAAATATTAACTCTATTATGATGCATAATTCATTTAAGTAATTTTTTATATCACAATAATTTATTTTTGATCAAGATAAAAACCTATCTACATAAATATGGAAATTTCTTGGGTGAAATCCCTAAAACTCATTGTGAGGAGTAACATAGGAACCCCAAAGTAGCTAGCCCATTGAGAGGACCTGCTAGTGAAATGGGCAAAGGCCCCTTCTCGATTGACTACTTACAACCTATGAATAAAACATCAAGTCATTTATTAGAGTTAAATCCATGGCCAAAAATTTATTAGAGAGTGGTACTCACTTAGATGACATTGGTGGCTAGAGAGATATATTTAAAACTTGAGGTAGTTACTAAAACATGGGGCCCATTTCTATTAGTTTCAAAATATTCCTAGCAGACTATCAAACATTCTATTAGTAGAGTATCAAAAAAATATTAGAGGACTTGTATTCAGATAGTTGATAGTAAGAAGAAACCAAAAAATCTTTAAAAAACTATTCATAGAGTATCAGAAGACTTGTAGCTAGACATTTGACAAAAAATAGAAACCAGAAACCAACAAAAAAATTCTCTTATTTGGGTCATGGTAGTAACCTAAATAGGAGAAAAAAAAATGGAGGATGAAATTGACACCCTCAAGAAACACATCAAAGATATTGATGAAAAAATTATTGGCCTCAGTCTTCAACATACCACCTTCAACAATTGAGGACAACCAGAGTCCTCTTATGACACTAGATTTTCTTCTACTAATAATTTTCATGGGCCAAAGCTTGATTTTCCTTGATTCTATGGTGCAATATTAATTATATGGATCTATCAAGTAAAATAATATTTTATTATGCATAATACTTTTGATTCTAACAAGGTTCCATTTGCATCCTTTCACTTGGAACTTGAATCCCTTCAATGGTATCATAAGGCTCATGATGAGGCAAGATGGAGAAAATTTTACACCCTCATTTTGCAATAGTTTAGCCTTAGTGGTTTTTATGACTTCATGGGAGAACTCACTAAACTTCACCAAATAGGAACTATAAGAGAATACAGAATAAATTTTCAAAAACTAACCAATCACATAGAGGGATTGTCTGATGAATTCTTTAGGAGTTATTTTGTTAGTGGACAGAAGGATGTAATTTAATCTAAGGTCAAAATGTTTTGGCCCAACATGATGATGGAAGCCCTAGAGTTTTCTAAATAATTATAGGACAAGATCATATCTCAATAGAGATTTTAATCCAATTTTTCTCCATTTATATATACAACTCCACAATGATCTCAAATAATGCCAGCCCCTAGAACCACTCCTATCAAGCATTTGATTGAAGTAGAGATGTGAGCCCATAGAGAAAAAGGATTATGTTATAATTTTGATGATAAATTAACTCAAGAACATTAATGTGGCAAGAAAAATATTTACCTATTATATGTGGAATCTCTACCCAAAACTAAAGAATAGGAAGATGCTAAGGATACAATAGATGATCTAAAAAAAGCTCAGTCGATTGTGGAACCTGCTTCTTAGGAAGACCAACCAAAGATTTCTCTCCATACCTTAGTAAGAGTCATAACCCCACAAACCGCATGTGTCAAGGGTTACTTCAATAGGTTACCTCTCATAATAATCATTTATTCACATAGCACTCATAACTTCATTGAACCTTAGATCACCAAATACGTTGATTATTTTATCTATCCTTACTCTAATTTTGAAGTCATGATTGTCAATAGGGGCACATTACCTTGAAAAGGTAAGTTTCCTCAATATTCATATCTATATTGGAGATTAAAAATTATGCTCTAACTTGTTTACCTTGCCCTTATGTGGATGTGATGTTGTTTTAAGAGCCCAATGGTTATGCACATTTATACCCATCTTATGGGATTTTGTTGAACTTTGGATGCAATTTTTAGACAATGGGAAAAAACACATATTGAAAGGCTTATAAATAGGGTCCCTTAGCATCATCATTTCACATCATGTGGAAAATATTCTTAAGAATAATTCACATAACATCATTTCCCAAATCCATTCCATTGAAATACAACCATCACTGGTCTCCACTCATCCTTCTAATCTATAAACAATTTTGCATAGGTATGAACATGTCTCTGATGAACCAATGAGATTTTCATGTTTATAGCTAGAGGACCACTATATTAATCTCATTATTGAAAGGGTTCCTCCCAATATCAGACCCTACCTCTACCCATTTTAGTAAAACACTGAGATCAAGATGCTCATTCAAGACTTATTGAAGCAAGGCATTATTCACCCTAGTACTAGCCCTTATTCTTCCCCAGTTCTCATTTATAAGAAAAATATGGGTCTTGGAACATTTACATTGACTTAAATGAACTTAATCATATCACCATCAAAGATAAGTCCCTCATCTCTATTCTTGATGAGCTTCATGGTGTTCATTTTTTTTCTAAATTAGATCTCTACTCTGGATATCACCAGATCTGGCTTCATGAGGATGATATCCCTAAGATAGATTTTTGCACGCATGATAGCCACTATGAATTTTTGGTCATTCCCTTTGTCCTCACTAATTCTCCTTCAAAATTATAAGAATTGATAATAAAATATCTTGGCCCAACCTACAAAAAAATATTTCTAGTCTTATTTGATGACATCCTCATCTATAGTAAAACATGGTCTAAGCATCTCCAACATCTAGAGCTCACACTGTAACTATTCTCTAACCATCATCTTTGTGAAAAATAGTCCAAATGTGATTTTAGATAGGATGAAGTGGAGTATCTTGGGCATATTATTTTATCCCAAGGGGTTTTGATGGGTCCTAAAAAATAACTTCCATGATAAATTGGCCTCATCCTCAAATACTCAAAAGTCTTCATGGTTTTTTAGGGCTAATTAGATACTATCACAAGTTTATCAAAGATTATTTAAATATTGTAGCTCTATTGATAGTTGTGTTTAAAAATGATTCATTTACATGGACATAAGCTATAGAGTGTGCATTTGAAGAAGTAAAATAAGATGTGTGCTACACTTGTTCTAGCTATGCCATATTTTAATAAGATCCTCACTATCAAGAGTGATGTTTATGATAACGGACTTAGTTTTGTTATATTCTAATAAGGATTCCCCATTGTGTTTATCAACAAAGCTATTTTTGGAAAGAATTTATCACTCTCTACTTATGAGAAGGAAATGATGGCTATTTTACATGTAGTATAGAAGTGGTGGCCATACCTACTAGGGAATAATTTTTGCATAAAAATCAATCACCAGAGTTTGAAATATTTCCTAAAATAATGGATCTTTACCCCATCACAAAAAAAATGGGTCAACAAACTCATGGATTATGATTATGAGATCACTTACAAGAAGGGTAAGGATAATATTATGGTTAATGCTCTATCTCACACATTTACAGACCAAGATTCCCTTTCATCTATTTCCATGCCTATTCCAAATTGGTTAGATGTTGTATAGTAAGGTTATGTCTATGACTCCTCATTATCAAAAATCATTCAATAGTTGGATACTAACCCTTCTATTTTACCACATTATTCTTGGGATGGTGTTTCTCTATGATACAAGGGTTATCTAGTGCTTCCCCAAAGTACAGATCTTCAATAGGATGTATTATATTAACTCCATTAATCTCCATCTTTAGGGCACTCAAGGTTTCTCAAAACCTATGAGTGAGCACAATGCAACTTATTTTGGAAGGGAATGAAAAATTAAATTTAATACATAGTGGTTTAATGTGATACCTGCCAATGCAACAAGGGTGAAACCATACTCATACCTAGGTTTCTCAAACCCTTTCCCATCCCTACCAAGATTTGGATAGATATGTATATAGATTTTATTGAGGGTCTCCATAAATCTAGTGGGAAAATAATGATCTTGGTTATGTTTGATCACCTCTCCAAATATAGTCATTTTTGTCCCCTAAAACACACCTATACTACCTCCACAGTCACATAAATTTTCTTGGGCCAAATTTTCCATCTTCATGCCACTCCTTCATCCATTATCTTAGATTGTGATACAACTTCACCAATCATTTTTGGATAGAACTATTTTGATGCATTGGTACCCAACTAAAGATGTGTTTCAGGTGTCATCCATAAATAGATGGCCAAAATAAATTTGTCAAAAAATTCTTAGAAATTTTCCTTTATTGTTCACCTCAAAATAACAACATTAATGGGAAAATTATCCCCCCTCACCGAATGGCGGTACAATACCTTTGACCACACTTCAACCAAAATGACTCCATATGAAGAATTCTATGGTCAATCACCACCAGTGGTCATTTCGTATACCCCCATTAGTTCATGAATTTAAGCGATCGACATAATTCTCTGAACTTGCAATCAAATCTTCAGTTCCCTACAATACAATATTCATATGGCAAAAAATTGAATGAAATAATAGGTTGATCAGTACTATTATGAGTGCACTTTTAAAGTAGGTGATATGGTTTTTCTTTGCCTACAACCATACAATAAATCATCCCTAAAACTCAAATGGTGTCATAAGTTGGCTCCTAAGTTATATGGGCCTTGTAAGGTTGTCCAAAATATTAGTTCAATTTCTTAAAAATTGGATATCCCACCTTCTTCCTGAGTTCAACCATTATTTCATGTCTCTTGTCTAAAAACCATTATTAACACAAACATCAAAGTGTAGACTATTTTACCAGAGATTGATAATGAGGGACACATTCTTATTGAGCTAGATTCAATCTTGGATAGGTGAACATGAAAAATTTTCTCCAATTCCATCATAGAGGTTTTAATTCAATGCCACAGAATGCAACCAGAGGATGCCACATGGGAACCACTATTTTAGATTCAACACCAATTCCCACATCTGAAGCTTTGAGGACAAAATTTTTTCTAATAAGGAATGGATGTTAGGAACCCATGCTACCCATTCTCTTTACTTTGTTAGTATAATAGCTAGTATGGATATATATTCTTTGTAACTCATCTTATGAGCATTTTGTTTTGTTCCACATTCATGGGAAGTAGTAGTTGCATATATTAGACTTAGTATATAAGTAAGAGTTGAGGCCAATGAAGTAATCCATGAATTTATTGTATTGATCTTGCTCAAATTAGGTTACCCCCTCAAAGAGGCTAATTATTTTTCAATTCAAACATTATAATCTAGTTATGCTTATTTGAGTTAATATATTGCTAATTTTCATAGTTTATATTGTGTATTTGTAATTATCTACTAACTTGCTCAGGAAATATCATCTCAAAGGGATCCCTTTATTCTTTTTTAGTATTAATTTTGTTCTTTTTACTATTTATATATCATTATTTCTAGTTTTCTATTGTTTTTGTTGATAGACTTCCCCATTCTACAACCTGTAGTGGCTTAGTTTATTGAATTCATATACTTTTTTATTGTTCAAAATTGATGGTTGTTGGTCCTAGTAAAACCAAATTTATTTACTCAATCTAATAAAAAAGGTATTTCTAAAAAAGTGTTTTTGAATAAAGGAATTTCAAATCATTAATCAATTTCTAAAGTTACTCTTTTACAAATAGTAGATATTCATCATACATGCCATATATCATTCCCCTTATCAACCATTAAAGATGGATTTCTTCCCTCTTCCCTTAGCACATCACAAGATACAATTAAAATCCATGACATTCCTTCTAACAAATTTTTTTCCTCTACTTCCACCTCATGTTTATATTCACATAATGTTATGCTTATGCTACAATGTCATAATCTTAACATAGATTTATCGCATAATGACAATAAATATCTTATTACTTGTTTTAATGCTATTGATCAACATGGAGTAAGTAATTCATGTATAACCAATACATATTAAAAACTAAATGAATATGTTATCCTTCCACTTCCCATAGATATTCTATATGGTGTTTTCATGCCTATTCAATAAAATATTAATAAGGTTTGTGTTTCTTAACTTTTGAATATCTAATCATCACTATCATAAAATTAATAGAAGAAATACAAAATCAAAAGCAATATTTCAGTTCAAAGATAATATCAATTGAAAATAACTAACATATACAAAGAATCTATAATATGTTAATGTCAATCATGTATTTACCTTTTCATCTAACTACCATTTGCCTCACAAGAAATATACATTTACAATTAATGCTACAAAAATTAAAAGTTTAATAAGAGTCCATGTGAGATTCTAAGATAAATGCATCAAAACAAGTTGATTACATTACCTTCAATGCCTCCTCTAAGAATATGAAAATATTATTTTTCATATCATAGAGTACATGGGCATCATATAAATATTTGTTTGGATTTAAATAATAAAATACAAAGTATCATTGATAGTGGTGATGCTATTACATATAAATCAATTAAAAAACCTATTTATATTGCATCTCATAAACAAAAATTTCAAAAATAACACAAATACAAAATATGGATACAAAAGAACAATTTAGAATAAGAAAAGAGCCAAAAATTAAAATTAGAGGAAACAAGATTACAAAAATAACAAGATTTAAAATAAAAATTTCTAAAAGAACAATTAAAAAAATAAAAAGTCCAAGAACACATTCAAGATAAAAAATAAAGAAATTTTGTAAAAGTGTTTCTCATGAAAAAATATCCAAAGTCAACTATTACTACAAAGTCTAATGATTCAAGTATTATATCTAATTTACGCATAGAATAAAAAGATAATGAAAACTTTGAGGTTACACCTTTAAGTCAAGAAGTCAGATCACAAATTACTTTTCATCCTAGTTTTAAAAAAATAACACAGGATTCTTATTTTCTTTGGTATGACATGCAATATATAATTATGATGAACATATTCAAAAAAAAAAACCAATCTATGGTGAAATGAATTTCTCAATGACTCCTCATTATCTCAAATCATTCAATAGTTGGCTACTAACCCTTCTATTTTACCACATTATTCTTGGGATGGTGTTTCTCTATGATATCTAGTGCTTCCTCAAAGTACAAATCTTCAATAGGATGTATTCTATTAACTCCATTATTCTCCATCTTTAGGGCACTCAGGGTTTCTCAAAACCTATGAGTGAGCACAATGTAACTTATTTTGGAAGGGAATGAAAAATTAAATTTAACAGATAGTGCTTGAATGTGATACCTGCCAATGCAACAAGGGTGAAACCACACTCATACCTAGGTTTCTCAAACCCATTACCATCCCTACCAAGATTTGGATATATATTTATATAGATTTTATTGAGGGGCTCCATAAATCTAGTGGGAAAATAATGATATTGGTTATGTTTGATCACCTCTCCAAATATAGTCATTTTTGTGCCCTAAAACAAACCTATACTACCTCCACAGTCACACAAATTTTCTTGGACTGGATTCCCATCTTCATGCCACTCCATCCATTATCTTAGATTGTGATACAACTTCACCAATAATTTTTGGATAGAACTATTTTGATGCATTGGTACCTAATTGAAGATGTGTTTTAGGTGTCATCCATAAATAGATGGCCAAAATGAATCTGTCAAAAAATTCTTGGAGATTTTCCTTTATTGCTTCACCTCAAAACAAAAACATTAATGGGAAAATTATCCCCCCCTCACCGAATGGTGGTACAATACCTTCGACCACACTTCAACTAAAATGACTCCATATGAAGAAGTCTATGGTCAATCACCACTAGTGGTCCTTTCATATACCCCCATTAGTTCATGAATTTAAGTGATCAACATGATTCTCTGAACTTGGGATAAAATCTTTAGTGCCCTACAAGACAATATTCATATGGCACAAAATTGAATGAAATAATAGGTTGATCAATACTATTTTGAGTGCACTTTTAAAGTAGGTGATATGGTTTTTCTTTGCCTACAACCATATAATAAATCATCCCTAAAACTCAAATGGTGTCATAAGTTGGCTCCTAAGTTATATGGGCCTTATAAGGTTGTCCAAAATATCAGTTCAATTTCTTAAAAGTTGGATCTCCCACCTTCTTCCTGAGTTCACCCATTATTTCATGTCTCTTGTCTAAAAAACATTATTAGCACAAACATCAAAGTGTAGACTATTTTACCAGAGCTTGATAATGAGGGATACATCCTTCTTGAGCTAGATTCAATCTTGGATAGGTTCACATGCCAACTTTTCTCCCATTCCATCATAGAGGTTTTAATTCAATGCCATAGAATGCAACTAAAGGATGCCATATGGGAACCACTATTTCAGATTCAACACCAATTCCCACATCTAAAGCTTTGAGGACAAAATTTTTTCTAATAAGGGATGGATGTTAGGAACCCATGCTACCCATTCTCTTTACTTTGTTAGTATAATATTTACTATGGATATATATGCTTTGTAAGTCATCCTATGATCATTTTGTTTTGTTCCACATTCATGGGAAGTAGTAGTTGCATAGATTAGACTTAGTATATAAGTAAGAGTTGAGGCCAATGAAGGCATCCATGAATTTATTGTATTGATCTTGCTCAAAGTAGGTTACTCCATCAAATAGGCCAATGATTTTGCAATTCAACCATTATAATCTAGTTATGCTTATTTGAGTTAATATATTGGTAATTTTAATAGTTTATTTTGTGTATTTGTAATTATCTACTAACTTGTTCAGGAAATATCCTCTCAAAGGGATCCTTTTATTCTTTTTTATTATTCATTTTTTTCTTTTTAATATTTTTATATCACTATTTCTAGTTTTCTATTGTTTTTGTTGATAGACTTCCCCATTCTACAACCTGTAGTGGCTTTGTTTATTCAATTCAGATACTTTTTTATTGTTCAAAATTAATGGTTGTTGGTCCTAGTAAAACCAAATTTATTTACTCAATCTAATAAAAAAAGTATTTCTAAAAAGTGTTTTTGAATAAAGGAATTTCAAATCATTAATCAATTTCTAAAGTTACTCTTTTACAAATAGTAGATATTCATCATACATGCCATATATCATTCCCCTTATCAACCATTAAAGATGGATTTCTTCCCTCTTCCCTTAGCACATCACAATCAAAAATTAAAATACATGACATTCCTTCTAACAAAAAATTTGCCTCTACTTCCACCTCATGTTTATATTCACATAATGTTATGCTTATGCTACAATGTCATAATCTTAACATAGATATATTGCATAATGAATATAAATATCTTGTTAGTTATTTCAATGCTATTGATCAACATGGAGTAAGTAATTCATGTATAACCAATGCATATTAAAAACTAAATGAATATCCTATCCTTTCACCTCCCATAGATATTTTATATGGTGTTTTCATGCCTATTCAATAAAATATTTATAAGGATTGTGTTTCTTAAGCCTTTGAATATCTAATCATTACTATCATAAAATTAATAGAAGAAATACAAAAGCAAAAGTAATATTTCAATTCAAAGATAATGTCACTTGAAAATAACTAACATATACAAAGAATCTATAATATGTTAATGTCAATCATGTATTTACCTTTTCATCTAACTACCATTTGCCTCACAAGAAATATATATTTACAATTAATGTTACATAAATTAAAAGTTTAATAAGAGTCAATGTGAGATTCTAAGATAAATGCATCAAAACGAGTTGATTACATTACCTTCAATGCCTCCTCTAAGAATATGAAAATATTATTTTTCATATCATAGAGTACATGGGCATCATATAAATATTTGTTTGGATTTAAATAATAAAATACAAAGTATCATTGATAGTGGTGAAGCTATTACATATAAATCAATTTAAAAACCTATTTATATTGCATCTCATAAACAAAAAGTTCAAAAATAAAACAAATACAAAATATGGATACAAAAGAACAATTTAGAATAAGAAAAGAGCCAAAAATTAAAATTAGAGGAAACAAGATTACAAAAATAACAAGATTTAAAAGAAAAATTTCTAAAATAACAATTACATAAATAAAAAATCGAAGAACACATTCAAGATAAAAAAGAAAGAACTTTTGTAAATGTGTTTCTGATGAAAAAAATCCAAAGTCAAATATTACTACAAAGTCTAATGATTCAAGTATTATATCTAATTTATGCATAGAATAAAAAGATAACGAAAACTTTGAGGTTACACCTTTAAGTCAAGAAGTCAGATCACAAATTACTTTCAATCCTAGTTTTAAAAAAATAACACATGAGTCTTATTTTCTTTGGTATGAAATACAATATATAATAATGATGAACATATTCAAAAAACAAATCAAATCTATGGTGAAATGAATTTCTCATACACATACAAAATATGATCAAAATGAAATATCATAATTTAAATCATTACCCAAGAATTTTATTCTGTCTTATGATGATGATTACATATATGACTATGATCTTAATAATACAAAATATTGGTATGATCATGATGATAGAAGACCTATATGTAGGCATCCCCTTGATGATATTTTGGGCTTATAGTGGCATATGTTCCTTTTTTCCTTTGTAAATTTTTTTACTTCATTTTTCCTTGTTTTATCCCAAATTACAAGCATTCCTCTAGCACTTGAATTTATTTCTAATTTATGCACATACCTTCTTAAATTTCAAGTTGATTTGAAAATTATAAAAAAATATCTTATATATCCTTAAATGCAAATTATCTATTATATAACTATCATACTTTTAATTATTTACACTTACATGATAAAATCTATCTAATCCTACATTATCCATGAGCACATTGAAAGAATGTAAATTATTATTTACATTTTTTCTACATTTATATGATTCATTTAAACATATGCTCATGACATATTTCTTGCCTTATATCTTAACACACTATGCCTTAGCACCTTATTGCAGATTATTTAAATCATTCCCATATTATTATATTTTTTAATATTTTATTCTTAACACATTTCTAAATGTTTCAACATTAATATATTTCTAAAGTTCAAAATCAAGACCTAGAATCATTTTTCAATATTTCTAGTTTACTTATTTACACATGTTATTTAATTCAAGTTAAGTACATATCATATTTCAATTTTTAATACACAATACTTTTCATTACGTATTTTTTTTGATACATGGAATAATTTTACATGTTTTTTGATGTAGGGATTCCATTATACTAATAACCTCTCTAAGTTAGGGGCATCTCTTTTTTATTTGTGAACACTTCAACATGCATTTATACCTAATCCATTTACCATGTTGAGATATATATTAGGAAATTTTTTTCTAATCAACCATATTTTGCTTGTTTTACATGGATATGATACTTGGTAATGATGACTTTAATATATATGGTTGATAAAAACTAGTCTCATTTCTCTATACTTCCTTTTACATTCTTATTATACTACATTATAAGTTAGAAATTTATATCTTATTATGTGTGTCCCTTGGAATTTTTTGTGAAACATATAAAATTTATTGCTTGTATGGCATAACCATGCCATTTATGTGTGGACCTTGGTATTGCATATTTATATGGCATTCAAATGTTCATTGTATGTGGTCTTTGGGCATTATGTATGACATTATATAAAAATTATGTGACATTGTGTGACATTTATTATATTTTAATTTCTTGTTACTATGGTTCCATGATTCATATTATTCATAATTTATATTTTTAATATTGTGCCATTATCAATATCATACACATGTTACTTATTTGATTCAATGTTATATTTTTCTAACACATGTTTCCTATGCAAATTCATTGCCACATTCAATAATATGATGTAATACTATTCAAATTTTTAAATTGATACTAAATGATTATGTATTTGATATATGATTTATTTTTAGATAAGTGACTTTCAAGATACATCTCTCATCTCATAAGGGGAGCATAACAATGGGATTGCCTTTATAATTTAAGCCTGATGAGAAACAAATTTCAAATTTATGACAAAATATATTTTAAATTTTCATACGAGTAAAAAAATTTAGATTATGGGGTGATAAGAATGTCCACACATTATTATATTTACTTAATTAAAAATTCACATATGCTTGATACATAAGTATGGGTTTGTGAATATTTTATAGGTTTCAAAAAGCTATAAGTTTAATTAGTATTCTATATTAATTCAATACAAATATAGGGGACATGATATTAATTCATGTTCATGTTTATACATATCAATTTAAAATTTAAAAAGTTTAAAAGATTAAAAGTGCCAAGTTTTAAATAGAATGTAGATCCATTTGCAATAGTGTGATTCATATTCATTTTTTAGGTGAGCCATGTTAGAGTCTAGTGACATTCAATGTATATGTTTTCCATTTTTTATTGTAGGGATCCAAATTTTATGGTTACACCCTTTCAATTTTACATATCATTCTACATATTCATATTATATTTGGAGCATACAATCTTTCCAATTCAAGGGATTTCAATGGTTTTACAAATTAAGATTTAATCATTCTCAATTTACCATAGGTTCAACACTTTATCAAATTCCTCAATAAGGGGACACACACACATCCATTTTAAAGTTACAAATCAATTATGTTTCATACTCTTTTTGGTGTATACTTTCATTTATCTCTTTTTGAATTAAAATTTTCAAAATTTCAATATTTTCAAATATGCGTAGTAACTACTCTCAGTGGAATTTTGTAGGTTTTGCATTGAGTCATATTATGCAATCAAACTTCATAGAAAAATACAAAGTGTGTATACACACTTAGGTTTACATATCATTTACTATAGTAATTTTACTTTATTTTATCACTATAATTTAAAGTTAGGGTATATGTATGTTGGAACACAACTATATACTAATAGGGGGTGAATCGGTATATTAATTAAATTAATCATTAATGTAGATTAAAACTATATGCATAGATCACATACACACAAATAGACACAACACTATATATACCATGGAAAACCCAATATGGCAAAAACCACCATGATAATAGCTTCTATAATCTACTATTTTAATCCAACCTCATAATAAATAACTTCATTGGTTACAATGTTTAAGGGCACCAACCCTAAGGACACACTAATCCCTTGAGTTAAGAGCACCTACTCTAAGGAATCACCAACTCCCTAACTAAGTACCAACTTAGTTTGTTTGATGACACCAACCAATTAGATCTACTATAGAGATACAACTCCAAATTACAATGTTGATTCATAAAAGAATCTAATATCAAATTCTTTATTATAGGTCTGATTTGTAACTGTTCATACTCTACACATTATCTTCTCTTTTATTCTCTTTGTTCATTTGGTTTTATGTCTCTAATATTTATCTATTTGAAACAATTCATTAATCTCTTACTTTCTACTTCTATCAATTTGATTCTACTCAATGAAAATATAAATAGCTCCAATAGATTTTACTTGTCTCCTAGATGACATATATATAATCATTTGATCTAGGGTTCCATATATTATTTGTGTTCACACTAGTTTGATAACACATCATGCTTAGTTCTAGATCCAATTAATTATCTCTTAAATTGTAAGTTTCCTATGTCTTGAAGTCATGCTCTACTATCATGATTCATGGTCTCATTACTATTTGTAGCATTTGTTGGACTCCAGTTTTGATGCACATGCATTATTACATAAATTTTATTAATTACAATAATCAAATTTGTTATCTATATCATGATTTATGGCTTATATCCATGTTACCTCATGCTACAATTGAGTGTTAGATTTATTATATCTTTAAATATCGATCATTGATCTTAAGTATAGTACCATGATCTGATGGTATTCATTGAAATTGCTCAACCTTAAAATATGTTTTTTGGATCAATCTCTAACAGGCTTACGCACTTCATTTGATCTCTATATGTTTCTAAACTTTAATTCTCTAGCTTTAAAATGTGTCTATTGATCTTTATAATCTAATCTCCTTCATGCCATTGGATCTTTATAGTTACATGATTTTTATCTCTATTTATGGTTAAATATTGACCACTTGTCCTCATCTCATTATATCCTTATTCTTTGGAATGAATATGCTCATTCAATCTTGTCAAACTAACTTGATCTTTAACACAAATCTAAGTTGTTAAACATTAATTACTTGGTCCTGTTGAGTTCACTTGCTCTATTGGATTTGCATTGCATGATCAATTGTTCACCATTCGATCTTATAACAAGCTCAAATTTTATCTTTGATGAGCTCCCATGATTGGGACACTTGGCATTAGCATGTGCCTTTTGCACATTGCTATTAGTTCCCTCTATTGAGACACTTATCATACTTTCATTGATCATTAACTATTTGAATTTAAACCACAATGTACATTTACTATTCAATGCTTTAAGATTGTGGCACTTGTCACTAGCACATTTACTCAAAGGTACCTTTGACATGTCAAATCTACTACACATTGTTGTATATTCAATGTATAATTAAGCACTAACTATTATATCTTCTAACAAGATTGAAATTTACCTTGTACAAATTTGACTAAGTATGGGGACCATCTCATTATGCCTGGAAGGATAACTTTACACCTTCATATCTTTTCCTTCACTCATCTGCCTATTCTAAAATTTAGATAATATAAACTAAGCATGATAATGAATAAACCCATATTCTCATTTATTCTTGAGTACTTCATGTGTGTGATATATAATTCCATTAATCTTCTCACTCATATTCTTTTACCACAGAGTTAACTATGCATATAACTACCTGGAAGGCCATCTTTGTTCTTGCATAACTTTTAATGTGCTTCATCGTATGACTTTTAATTTAATCATAAGATCTTATCACATAGGGGATTTCATACCTATATTCATCTACTCTAGAAACCTTCATATGTGAAAGATATGACATCATATAAATTCCTACTCAATTTTTTTCTTGCTATCTACAAATTTGAATAAGTGTGGGAAAACACTATCAAAATTATTGGGAGCCCAACTTTTCTCATGCATATATTTTGTCATGCTACATCATGTGACTTGAGATTAAGCACATAAAAACTAAACACAAAAATAAACAAACCCATTTGATCATTTTGTCCAAACACCTATATGTGTGCAAATTATGACCTCATCAATATGCTTACTTGGTTTTTCTTGAACCTTTTTGAAAATTTGGATAAGTATATAAACTTAGCAAATTTTGTCTAAGTAGCCAAATTTGCACCTCCATATCTTCTACTGTGATCGATCTCATGACTTCAAATCTAGTACATCACAACTAGGAACTAATGTGATCATAACCATATGACCAACTCCCCTAGACTCATGCACATGTGGTAATGGTGATGCTAGCAAACTACCTTCTCAAATTTCCCTATCATAGACCCAAAATGTCTAGATCAATATGAAGAACTAGATAAATTCCACTCATGCACACAAGCACTCCAATCATCCTTAACCTTTGATAAGATCCTTCGTATAACCTCTAATGACCATATTTATCCTTGAGTATCAATAACATCCAAAATTCTAATAATCTCCCTTTTGACATCAATTACAATCATATTGAAAACAATCCCCCCTTTTGTCATTGATGGCAAACCAAATGCTCTGATCTTCTAATATTATGATTCTTCTCTAGCATTGCTTACATTGTTATTTTTTGAGTATGAAATGAATCTATTCATACCAAACATATTCCCCCTTAGGCAATGGCACATTTTCCTAAGCTCAAACTTGTCAAAATTGGACACATACTCTAATCTTATTTAGCATTTTTACTTTTTCTCCAAACTTTTACAGAGAGCATTTTCACTTATTTTCCCCCTTTGACATTAATGTCAAAGGGAATCTTTTTCACTATTTGTCCAAATGTTTCCCCCCCTTTATCAGATAAAGGATTTTGTCCAAAAAATATGCAACCATCAACTCATTATAAATTTATAAATATATGCATACTTGAGTTACCTTTTCTATCTTCTTCCATGGATTAACAAGACTTATATGATACTCCCCCTAGACTCATGCCCTATCACTAATATCTAGTGATGTGATGTAGAAGATACCACTCCAAATTTCTATCTCATATTCAATTACATAATCCTCTGATCATAGGACCTAACTAATTACAAAGCTCCCATTTATTTATTTATAAGAATTCAATACATTATCAATACACCTAACTTGGTTTTATAAATTCATCATCACAAACTAATTGAGTTCTCATTTATATTAGACATCACAACATATTCAATAATAATGAAGCATTTCACATATGCACCCCTTCACATCATGCATAGATCCTCAAGCCATGCATGTTATTTGAGCTAGCTCTCCCTAACTCCATATTCCATCTTCCCAAGCTTGGCCCTTCAAGAAAATCTCTTTTGCACAATAAATTCTTATACCTTGTAACCTCTCCTAGGTTACTTCAAATAAGTACATTCAAAATAAAGATACATAAATTTATATTCTCATACCTTTGCACCAAAATTTGAGCTTCCACATCTTTGGGACCCTTGGCTTCCTATAGCATGGCTTTAACCCTTAGGGTTTAAATTAGAAACCCTATAATATCCAAGAGATAAAATAAATAATTTATGAGCTCATTTTTCTTTAACTAAAATTGTGTACCATATATATGAGATGCATCATCACGTCACATGGAAACACTCATTATGTCCCTATAAACACTGCATTCACAACACTTTTCTCTTCTTGACACACCAACTCCCACTGGGGGCACTCATTTATTAAATTGAATAATCTTCTAAAGAATACCATAACATCACTTGATTCTTCACTAAAAGGAGACTCTTAATAAGTATAGATAGAGACACCCTACTTCACAATGTCTTAGATTAAAGTGAAACTAGGAGTTGCCCATAACTCCTCATATTCCTTCTCCTCCTTGATCATCTTATACTTGTAGTTCTTCTTATTCTTAGGCTTAATAAAAGTAAAATTATCATCTGCTGCAATGCTTTCCTTTTATTATATGATTTAATTAATAATACATGGAGACAACATAGATTCATGGCATACCTTTTTATCTGATGAATCTTCCTTGCAATCTAGAATCTCATTACTAGGCATAAAAAACTAATGTTCTATGCTTGAAACTTTCTCAGCAATAGCAAGATGTTCATTTGAATATTTACACACTTTAGAAATATCCTTGGCCAACACCTTGGACTTCACTTTTAGCATGATATTTTCATTCTCAACATGAGAAAACATTGAGAGATCTTGACATTCTCCAACCTCTATAACACTCTCCATCATAGCTTTATCATTAACTTTCCATACATGCTTGGGTTTCTTATATGTCCCATTTTTCCATTTTTCGACACTTGTGAACATTATTCACATTGAGAGGCATGTTTTTATTTACACTTTATGTCTTTGGTCTTACAAATCTTGTTCTACATTGTTTATATATGTGACCAAAATTATTAAAATTATAGCATATTACATTTATATCTAAAAAAGTTGAAAATGTATTTTTTCTTAGAAACTTTGTTCTCCTTTTAGATACCACTCTAAACTCACTAGCCTTACAACAAAATTGATTAAATATATAATAATAACCATAAAAAAATGAAGAATACCTAGTCATAGCATTTCTTTGAGAAATTTGAGGAGATATTCTAAACTCTAGCTTCTTCAAGTCTCTCACTTTTTTGTATCCATATGCATCAGCTACCTTTGACTTCTTGTTTTCTTTAGGATTATTTTCTCCTTCAAATTTCTTCACATTGGTTATGTTTGAGTCTATCTTTTTATCCTTTCAAGATTTATATTAATTTGTTCCTAATTCTCTTTCTACTTTGAAGTTGTCATATAGGTTAGCAGATGTACTAGCTATAGAACTTTTTCCTTTTTCATAACTAAGACCGGATCTCTATTTTGAAGAGTTTTTAGAGCTAATCAATTCATCAAGAATGTTTGATCCTCCTATTAAATTTAGATTTTACCTATTTATTCTTTATCCTTTTCAAGTCTTTTCTTAAAGTCACTATCTCTACTTATATCATCATGCATTCATCATATTTAGATTGTAGTTAACATTTGACTACATCTTCTATTCTTTTATACTCTTCAACTTGTGTCTTCAAGCTTACTACAATCTGATCAGATCTTTCAAGACTTTTGGATAGTTTTTCAATTTATTTTTATCCAATATTCTTCTCCCTTGAGTTCTTTCTTCTTATCATGTTAATCTCATTTAGAGCACATATGAGTTTACATTCTATGTCCACTTTTCCTTCCTCTTCTTCATCAGAGTCTTCAACTTCTTATTTTTGTAGATCTATAGAAGCTGATCCTAATGCAATAAATATGGATTCATTTCCCTTATCAAAAAAATAATAATCATGGTCATCATCTAAGCTACCACACTCATCTAATGAATCACTGTATTCTCTTATATACAAGCCCTTATTATTTTCAAAGAAGTATTTATTCTTGGAATAGTGGGGATTCATATTTTTACCATCCTCTTCTTGCTCAAAGTTATCCTTTTACTCATAATGGAATTTAATATTAAAATATCCTACCTTACCATAATTAAAGCATATAAAGAGTAACTTACCTTTGTACTTTCTAGACCCTTTTCTTAATATTCTAACAAAGTTAGCTTCTTTTTCATTAGTCTCCTCAGATCTGGATGTAGATGCTTCTACTTTTACTTTATTAGATGCTTTGATTGCATCTTCTCTCTCAAAAGTATCGACTTCTCCCATTCTCATCTCATAGGTAGTGAAGCTTCCATGCAACTCATCAATAGTGAGTTTATATATATCTCTTACTTCCTTTATTATAGAGATTTTAGAGTCATACCTTGATGGTAGAAATCTTAGGACATTTTTGACAATGAATGATTCTTTCATCTCTTCTCTAAGGCCTTTGATTTCATTGACTATTTCATCTACTCTGAGAAGGTAGTCTATAAGTTTCTCTTATTTATTCATTTTAAGACTTTCAAACATACCTCTATATGTTTGTAGCTTGGCTTGATTTACTTTATCATCACCTTTATAGATTTCATTCAATATGTTATAGGTATATTATGCATTTTGACAATGTATCATGTTAATGAACTCTGATTTAGATAATCCACAAAGGATAACATTCTTTGCCTTGGCATTGCTCTCATATGCCTTCTTGGCAGCCTGATCTGTAGGAGTTATAGCAGGGGTTGTATATCCATTTACAACATACATTCATACATCAAACCCTAATGAAGATAAATATGCTTCCATTCTTATGCTCCAAAATGCATTGTTTGATCCATCAAACAGAGGTTCCTTTTTTGAGGAAGAGCCTTCTTGACTATCCATTTGTGTTCACTATCCAAGATCTACTTAAGTTGATTAAAATTCTTTTAAGGAACTATGACTTTGATACTAATTGTTGGAATGCAACTATATATTAAGAGGGGGTGAATCAGTATATTAATTAGCTTAGTCATTTTCTTAATTTTTTAATGAAGATTAAAACTATATGTAGAGATCACATACACACAAATATACACAACACTATATATACCATAGAAAACCCAATATGGGAAAAACAACCATGAGAATATAAACTAGAATATACTATTCTAATCTAGCCTCATAATAAATAACCTCACTAGTTACAATGTTTAAGGACACCAACCCTAAGGAGACACCAATCCCCTAATTTAAGAGTACTTACTCTAAATAAGCATGCACTTCCTAACTGAGCACCAAATTAGCTTGTCTGATGGCACCAACCAATTAGATCTACTATGAAGATACAACTCCAAATTAAAATGTTGATTCATAAAATAATCCAATATCAAATTCTCTATTACAATTCTGATCTATAACTGCTCATACTATATACATTCTCTTATTTTCTTATTTCTACTCCTCTAGTTTTGTGTCTCTAATATTTATCTATTTGACACACTTCATCAATCTCTTTCTTTTTTCCTCTCTCTCAATTTGATTCCACTCAATGTCAATATCAATAGCTCTATAAACTTCTATCTATATCCTAGATGACATATATATAATCATTTGATCTAGGGTTCCATATATTCTTTGTGTTCACACTAGTTTGCTAACACATCATGCTTAGTTTTGGACTCAGTTCATTATCTCTTAAACTCTAACATTCTCACATCTTAAACTCATGATCCACCCCATGATTCATGGTCTCATTAATATTTATATCATTTTATGGACTTTAGTTTTAATGTGCATGCATTATTACATAAATTTGATTGATCACAGTAAACAAATTCATTATTTTTTTTGTGATTTATAGCTTACCTACATGTTATTTTTCTTGATCATTAGACTAATAATATCTTTAAATATTGACCATTGACTTAAGTTTGGTGTCATGATTTGATGGTCATTATTCAAATTGATTAACTTTTAAATGCATCTATTAGATCAATCTATAATAGGCTTACATGCTTCTTTCAATCTCTATATGATTCTGTACTTTAACATTCTAGCTTTAAAAAGTGTCCATTGATCTTTCTGATCTAAGCTCCCATGTGATGTTAGATATTCATAGTTACATGATTGTTATCTCTGTCTATGGTTAAACATTGATAACTTATCCTCATCTTATTGTATCCTTAATCTTTGAAACAAATATGCTCCATTTTTATCATCAAAATATCTGTCTTTAACTCACCTCTGAGTCATTAAACATCAAGCACTTGGTCCCATTGAGTTCACTCACTCTATTTGATATTTATTACATAATCAAATGCTCACCATTTAATCTTCTAACAAGCTCTAACTTTATCTCTGATGAGCTCATATAAATGGGACACTTAGTATTATCATGTGCCTTATGCACATTACTATCATTTCTCACTATTGAGACACTTGTCATCCTTTCATTGATCATTGATTAATTGACTTTGAATTACATCGTAGATTAAGTGTTTAATGCTTTGAGATTGTGACACTTTTCACTAGCACATTTACTCAGAGGTGCCTTTTGTATGTTAACTTTGTTGTGATTTATTTTATCTTCAACATATGATTAAGCACTAACTGTTAGATCTTATAACAATCTCAAGATTTACCTTGTGTATATTTGACTATGGGAACCATCTTAATATGCCTAGAAGGCTAACTTTATGCCTTCATATATTTTTATTCACTCATCCCTATTCTAAAATTTGGACCATATAAACTAAGTATGATAATGAACAAACCCTTATGTTCATTTATTCATGAATCCTTCATGCATGTGAGATATAATACCATTAATCTACTCACTTAGATTATTTTTCCACAAAGCTAACTATGCATAACACTAATTGGAAGGTCAACTTTGTTCTTACATAAATTTTGATGAAATTCATCACATTCCCTATAATTTAGTGCATAAGGTCCTCTCACATATGGGATTTCATCCATATATTTATCTACTCTATAAACCTTCATATGTGAAAGATATGAAATCATAAAAATGCATACTCAAATTTTTCTTACTATCTACAAATTTGACTAAGTGTGGGAAAGCATCATCAAAATACTTGGGAGCCCAAATTTTCTCATGTATATCTTTTTTCACACTATATTACATGACCTAATATTTAGTGCATACAAACTAGGCACAAAAATGAACAAACCCATTTGATTATTTTGTCCTAACACCTTCATGTGTGAAAATGCTAATCTCATTATTATACTTACTTGGCTTTGCTTGAACCCTTTTTCAAATTTGGCTAAGTATAGAAACTTAGTGAATTTTGTCTGAGTAGTTAACTTTGAATCCCCATATCTTCTACTATGTTCCATCGAATGACTTAAAATCTAGTGCATAATAACTAGGGACTAATGTGATCAAAATGATATAACCAACTCCTTCAAACTCATCCACATGTAGTAATGGTGATGTCAGCAAACTACCTTCTCATATTTTCCTTCATAGACCCAAAATGTTTAGATGATCAATATGAAGAATGATAAGAATTCCACTCATGTACACAAGCACTCCAATCATCCTTGACCTCTGATAGGATCCTTTGGATTCCTATAATCACTATATTCATCCTTGAGCATAAATCACATCCAAAATGCCAATAATATCCCTTTTGACATCAATGACAATCATATTCCCAATAATGTAGACACTCAAATTTAATCATTAAGTGGTTGAAACAGTTTAATCTTCACATATTTACCTTTATTAGTCTATTTTCCATTTATTTAACTTGAAATATCTATGGGACATTTTAATATACTAAAAAAATTCTTGAAAACACATAAAACATCATTCAAATCTACCAATTCTACTTATAAACTCTTTTTATCTATATTTTAGCAGTCTCTATCCTTATAGGATAAGACTGCACTAGGTAGATAGGGGTATAATGTGGCTTCATTCACTAGTACAACCTATTCCCCTATGCTCCAATTTTGAATTTTTAAATTTAAGATGTTTTTATTACTCACCCCACACTTTTATCAAAGTTGGTTAAAAAACATATTTCAAAACTTCCTCTATATAAGCACTTCAAGGTCTCTCCAAAAACATCTAGTAATCACCTGGAAAATTTACTAGATATTAACCAAAATAGAACTATTATTTCCAATTAAAATTAAAATTTATTATAATAGTCATAGGAAAAATTTAAATGAAAGAATGAGTAGGAGATACATAGGATCCACATATCAATCTAGGAGAAAGAACCCACAACAAATAACCTACAAATAATATCAGAGAATAAATAAATTTCTCACACCTAAAAAATAGGTGATTATCCACAATATTCTTTGTATCCTCTCATTAATCTCTCATTTATTTCTCATATAATGTAAAGTATTTATAATATAAATAGTTTGTTTCATGTTAACAAACTATTTGTAATGATTACAAAATAGAGAAAACAAACTATTTGTTTTCTCATACTACGAACAAATATATTGTTGAGAGATTCTCAACAATAAAATAAATTAACCGAGGTAAATAAAATTAACCCTTGGTAATAAATAACTTACCCTATTAACCCTAGGTAAGCTTAAATATACATTATTCCAACACCCTCCCTTAAGCAAAACATAGGGAGAATGACAAACAAAGATGGGTCCCGGCTACTAGGCCTGATAAGGTACTCATGTACAAACAAATCAAAATATATATGAAAAATAAAGGAAAGAAGGACTTCATGGGAAATCCCCCCTAAGGACAACTTCCTTCACCCCAAGCATCACTTTCAACTGAAGATAATGAGGAGAAGCCAAAGGTTTAGTGAAGATGTGGGCAATCTACTCAGCTATAGGCAAAAACTCCAAAGAAAGAACTCCATCCTGAATAAGATGTCGAATGAAGTGAATGTGAATCTCAATGTGTTATGTCCACTGATGCTCAATAGGATTGTGTGAAATAGCAATCACACTTTGGTTGTCACACCAAAGAGTAGTAGGACCCTACTATGTGAAGCCAAACTCTCCAAGCAACTATCAAAGCCAAAGTATCTCTTGACTAGCTTTGACAGCACCTCGATACTTAGCCTCAATAGAGGACAATGAAATAGCAGTCTACTTTTTGCATGCCCAAGCAATTGGGCCTAAAACAAGTGTGAAATCAAATCCACAAGTGGATTTGTGAGTGTCAACATCACCAGCCCAATTAGAGTCAGTGTATCCAACAAGCTATGTAGAACTCTATGGTGTGTAATGTATACCTAAGTGAGTGGTACCCCAAATGTAGCGCAAGATACTCTTGGCTGCTTGCCAATGACTCTCATGAGGCTCATGTGAGAACTAAGAGACAAGGTTCATAGCAAATGTGATTTCAAGATGGGTATGAGTTAGGTATAAAAGAATACCTACAAGTTGCCTATACAAAGTGGAATCAACAAGAGGAGTCGTACAAGGGTCAGACAACACAAAATTTCCATTCTGTCTCCATCTCCTTCTACTTCTGCAGGAAAAGGGAAAGCACTTTCAGCCAAGGCTATATCTTCATGTCATGATCAGTGGATTTTTGACTCAGGTGATTCTCACCATCTCACACATTCTAAGGATCTATTATCTTCTCTTATAGATTGCAGCACATCACATATTGTTATGGGTAACTCCTCACAGATTGAAGTTTTGGGATTTGGTACTGTTGATAAATAAGATGGATGTTTTAATAATGTATTGCTTTTACCCCAAATCTCTTCTAATCTTCTCTCTATATATCAAATATGTAATTCTGGTACTGGTAAAATTGTGGAGTTTACTTCATATGATGTTGTAATAAGATAATGTAATGATCCTAGTGAGATAGTTGCTACAGGTACAGTAGACCATACTTCAAGACTCTATACTTTTGATAAGTTTGAGTCTTTTATGTCTTCTGGTTCTTCACTTATAGCACATGGTAATAATCTCAGCAAATTGTGGCATGAGAGATTAGGACATTTGAGTTATGGATATATGCAAAAAATGAGTACAAAACATCTTGTAAAAGGCCTTCCTAAGGTCTCATGTATTGATGGGGTGTGTCCTGATTGTCTAGTTGGTAAACAACACCAGGTTCCATTTCTAGTTGGTAAGGCCACACATGCAAATGCACCCTTAGGGTTGGTTCATAGTGATTTGATGACTTTTCCAACTCATTCTTTTTCAAGGGCTAAATATGCACTCACATTCATTGATGATTTCACTCGTAAAACTTGGGTATATTTTCTCAAGTTGAAAAGTGTATTTTTTGAGACTTTTAAGGCCTTCAAAGCCTTTGTTGAAAAACAATCATCTCTTCCTCTTAAGAAGATATGCACTAAAAATGGCGGGGAATATGAAAGTAATGCTTTCTATGATTTTTGTATTGAGCATGGGATACAACACCAGTTCACTGTACCACACACTCCTCAACAAAATGGTGTAGTAGAGAGGAAGAATCGAACATTGAAAGAGATGGCTAATTGTATTATTCACTCTAAAAATTTGGGTCCATAATATTGGGTTGAAGCTGTAAATTGTGTAAACTACATTCAAAACTGTATGCCTCACAAAGCTATGCAAAATATGACACCAGAAGAAGCTTGGTCTGGGATCAAGCCTGATATTTCAGATTTTTGCATCTTTGGGAGTCAAGCATGGGCATTCATTCCTGATGACAAACATAAAGCATTGGAGAAGAAAAGCCAACCACTCATTTTTGTTGGTTATTGTGAAGATGTAAAAGCCTACCATCTTTTTGATCCTGTCACACATGATGTGTTGTTTCGATGGGATGTTCAGGTTGATGAGCTACCCACTCCATAGGAGTGTACATCTAGTTCTTCTTCTCCCCCTCCTTCTACTAAGGATAGTGAGGATTTGATTTCTATTGTTGATGATGATGATGTTGTACTTATTCAGCCACCATAACCATCTTCTTCACCACCTTTGCCTAAGTGGGCAAAGAGCACTCTATAGGCAGCTGGTTATTTTATTGGTGATCCATCTAATTTTTGTCACACTCGCTCAAAGACATCTGGTATTGCTCTTTTGGGACAAGCTTGTACAAATGATCTAGTGTTGTTTTCTGAGGCTATTGGTATACCTGAGTAGGATGTTGCTATGTATGATGAGTATTCTTCATTGATGAAGAATGATACTTGGGATCTTGTCCCTCTTCTTAAGGGAAGAAAACTTGTAAAATGTAAATGGGTCTATAGGACCAAATATGTTGTAGATGGATTAGTAGATAAGTATAAAGCTAGATTAGTAGCTAAGGTTTTTTCACAAGTTGAAGGAGTTGATTACTCTGAGACCTTTGCCCCTGTAGCTAAGATGGATTCTATTCGACTTGTACTCTCTCTTGCTGCTTCACATTCTTGGTCTATTTGTTAGATGGATGTGAAGAGTGCTTTCTTGCATGGTGATCTCCATGAGGGGATCTATATGGAGCAACCTCCAGGATTTGTGCAGGACTCATCATTGGTTTGTAGACTCTATCATTCTCTTTATGGCCTCAAACAAGCTCTTAGAGCTTGGTATGAGAAGATGGATAGTTTTCTTTTGAGTTCTAGTTTTATTCGTTGTGAGTCAGATCACAATGTATACATCTTGAAGCAAGGTGAGGAGCTTGTCATTTTGGTTTTGTATGTTAATGATCTCATCCTCACTGGCAGTTTAAATTCCTTGATACATGACATCAAGGACAAGTTGGTAGATAGGTTTGATATGACAGATCTGGGACTTCTACATTATTTTCTTGGCCTTCAAGTTTTTTAGTCTTCTGAGGTAATTTCTATTGGACAGCAGAAGTATGTGATAGATCTTCTTCATCGATTTGGCATGGCTGATTGTATGCCTGCACCCACTCCATATCAGTCAGGTATTGCAAATTGGAATGGATTCTTGACTTTATTTTCTACGCCCCTATGAAAAAAATCTGATTTTGGAAATCTGTATGGTCATTTAATGAGCATAAAGTATAGAAGTTTCCAAAAAAAACTTGTAAATAGGAACCAAAATTTGAGAGAATAAAAAATATCTGTAACACATCAATAAAATAATGTTTTTGAATGTGTTAATAGATGAAAAATTGCAGGGAAGAGGATCTTCAACTGGAACTCCAAGCTCTAAAACCATGAAAGAATGAGCAGGAGATACACAGGATCCACAGATCAATCCAAGAGAAAGAACCCACAACAAATAACCTGCAAAAAATATCAGAGAATAAATAAATTTCTCACACCTAAAAAATAGGTGATTATCCACAATATTCTCTGTATCCTCTCATTAATCTCTCATTTATTTCTCATATAATGTAAAGTATTTATAATACAAATAGTTTGTTTCATGTTAACAAACTATTTGTAATGATTACAAAATAGAGAAAACAAACTATTTGTTTTCTCATACTACGAACAAATATATTGTTGAGAGATTCTCAACAATAAAATAAATTAATCGAGGTAAATAAAATTAACCCTCGGTAATAAGTAACTTACCCTATTAACCCTAAGTAAGCTTAAATATGCATTATTCCAACATTAAATTCATTTTATTATAGTTTAAGGGTAATCATTATCAAATATTCAAATAAATATATCTAGTTGCATTCATTTAGAAAACTTAAGATTCACACACTCATTCTAGGAAGGAGAACTACATTGGATTGAGGCCTTTTTAGGCTATATATGCAAAAATAAAATTACAAAAAGTTCTATAAAGATATCTAGGCTATTACCTTAACCTTATTACCTCATTTTGGAATTCGATCATTATTTTATTTATGTTTAGGAGCTAAGTTTTTTTTTGTTGTCCATGTGGAAAAACAAGACACATAACCAATCAATAAACCCTTGTAAACATCCATAGGTACCTAGACTATAAAATTAGTCACATTATAAATGAGGATGCATCCATAATCAATAGATAAGGCCACATTGTGACCATATCCTCCTAGTGTGACCTTGTTCCAACATAATTTAAAATCATTATTTTGGTTATGATATAATTTATAGGTCTTTCTAGATATTTTTCATCAATAGTAAATCAAAATAGTCAATAATAAATTTGATCCAAGCTAGGTTTACGTATCTTTTCTCAATTTATTATTTATATCTCATTTTCAATTATTTAAATTATTGTATGTCATATTCATATCTATATATTTTGTATATCTAATTCAATTTTCAATAACTTATTTGTTCTTAGCATTTATTTATTAAATAAAAAAAAATACTAAGCACTTTTGATGATTTGATTAGTATTATTATTCAAGCCTACATAAATGATCTTACTATTCATTTTAAGAAAAAGTAAAAAACACTTATATCACTTACATTAAATCTTTATTAGGTTTGGAAAACATGGCATATCTTTAATACTAAATAAATTTATTTTTGGTGTGCCTAAAGATAAATTCTTAGGTCATATGATGTCTAGGGATGAAATTTATATAGATCATAATAGTATTTAATCTATTAAATAATTACCTCCTTATAAATATCAATCTATTTTAAGGTATTTCTTTGGTAAGATAAATTTTTTATGTAAATTTATTTATAGTTTTTTGATAAAGCTAATCTATTTTAGATATTATTTTAAAAAATTATAACTATTTGTGGGATGTAGGATTATATATAGCCTTTAACAAAATAAAAAATGTAATAACAAGTTGCCATGTACTTGTAAAACTAGACATGAATAAACCTTTCATCCTATATGTCAATGTGCTTTATAAGGTCATAGGTGATGGTGTCCCTTAGTATGATCAAAATCATGATGAAATACCCACCAGATATATGAGCTAAGTGCTCAAAAATGTTGAAATCAAGTATTTGTTGATAGAAAAGTTTTTTTTTTATTAATTTTAGAAACAGGTAAATTTAGATATATTTTAATGGAAAATAAAGTGATTGTACATTAAAATGTGCCTATTTTGTCTTACTTATAAAATAAACCCATAATCAATGGCAGGTTATCTAAGTAGGTTTCCATAATCCAATTATGTGACCTTGAAATTTAAAATTATGTGATTGCGCATTTTTTCATTAAATCTAGCAACATGTAAATTTAGATATACTTTAATGGAAAATAAAGTGATTTTACATTAAAATTTACCTATTTTGTCTTACTTATAAAATAAACTCACAATCAATGGCAAGTTATCTAAGTAGGTTTCCATAATTCAATTATGTGACCTTGAAATTTAAAATTATAGAATAATCAAAGGAAATGACTTAACTAAACATCTTACTAAAAATACAACCTCAGATATTATTATTTTAATTCTTTTTGTTGATGACATTTTGAATGGTAAACCACATTTAAAAATCATGAAGGTCACTGATATTGTTCAAAAATTTAGAATTATATATGAGATCTTTACATCTGGTAATGTGGTGGTATTCTATAATAATTACATTAATTTTATTTATATATATATGAGATATTTACATGTTGTATAGATTTGAAATGCAAGAATAAGATTATTTACTTCTATAAGATGATTCATACCATGATCTAATTTATTACATTCAAAATTAAAATTACTCTTATTCATTAGATAAATGTCAAAGAATAGTTCTCAGGTTACAAGCCTTAAAATTTGTTTAACTTGAAAATATTCTAATTTGTATATAAATAGAGATGGAGTTTTATTATGTTGTTTGATACATGATAAAACTCGAAAAGTTCTTAGAAGTTTTCATGAAGGTATTCATGGAAGATATTTTCCTACAAAAAAATCTAGCATATAATTTTTACATGCTATTTATTATTGGCCAACTCTTTTCGAAGATAATTTTTTTTAGTTAGATCATGTATGCATTTTAAATTATTTTCATGAAGAGATAGACTACCTGCAATTCAATTAAATACAATTATTTATGAGAAACCATTAACAAAATGGGGAATAGAATTCATCTTTGACATATATATCCTTTATCTCAAGTTGGTCATGAATATATCTTGACCACGATTTATTATTTTACAAAATGGCCTAAAGTTTTATCTCTCGAAATTTTCATCACTTTTTAAGTTATTTATTATTTTATAATTAGATATTCTTACATTTTGTATTTTTTTATGAAATCATTACAAATAATGGTCTTCAATTTATTTCAAATGAATACTTAAAATTGTTAAGATGTCATTCTATTAATTCAAATAATTTATTTAAATATTACCCTCAAGCAAATTGACAAGTTGAATCAACCAAAAAATATATGATTTCAATTATTAAAAAAATTGTATACAATTTTTTTTTTGACATATTACAAATGTGAATTCTGATGGAATGAAAGTACTAGAATCAAAGTTGAAACCATTTATTCACCTTTGATGCTTGCTTTTGGTCTTGAATACACTATGTCATTTGATTTGAAGATAATTATAACAAGAAATGATCTCCAATATGCTTATGAAAATATTTATACAATTCAACAAAGATTAGATGGCCTCTTAGCATTAGATAAATAAAAGCCCATTGTGTTACAAAAATATGAAAAGGTGAAAAAAAGCCTTATAAATTTATTTGATAATAAAATGTCTAAAAAACATTTAAGAATGGTGATTTAGTTTTATACTAGGATAAATATCATGAAGACCCTATAAAACATCATAAATTTGACTCTTTGTTGTTAGGACCACAAAAAATAGTTTTATTTTTTAGATGGAATATTTTTCATCTACAATATGGAAATGATAATTTGAAACATATTATAGTTAATGATCATAATTTAAATATTTTCTATGATTGATCTCTTCTCTTCTCTTTTTAATTTTGGTTCCTTTGTTTTTTTTCTATTTCATTCTTATATTGTGTTTGTTTTATTTGTTTGCTTTATCTATTTTATTTTTATATTTCATTAAAAGCTCAATATTTTAATTGTAATTACCAAGTACTCTCCATATAGGATAAGACAGATAATCTCATATATGAATATAAGTATTTTTATTTATAAATTATTAAATATCTTCACCTATTTAGATTAATGAGTTCATAATTAAATAACAATAAAAATATTGTTACTTAAAGCATCACCTACTTTTAGATTTTATGCTATATGTTGTTGTAATAATACTTATCTATCCTAAAATTCCCAGTGATTTATATCTCATTTTTCATGTAAAATTAATATAACAAACAATTCATTATTTTGAAAAATATTCAAGGGGTTTGTGCTTAACTACTTAGGAAATAATATACATGGATTTCACTCACAAGTTTTAAAAATTGTAATTTTTGTTACAACATAGTCTCATATAAAAAATGACCAAAAAGGTTACTAGTATTATAAAAAAATTTAAGACCATAGTTAAAAAATTTAAAATAAAAAAAAAAAAAAATGTGTAAAAAACTTATTGTACCACATGCAAAATATTATACATGATAGGGGCCAAATTATCTTATAACGCTTGTTTTTCATTGTACTAATTTGAATTTATTTTGATTATAATACTTGATTATTTATAAATTAATTATTAGCTAACATCATAATATGTTTGATCATAAAGTATATAAAAAATGGATTATATATAATTCAATGTAGTTTTTATTGTACTCGGTTTATATACTTGGTATCTTTATTAAGTTATAAGTAAAACCACAATACAAGTGATGTAACTTATGAAAATATCATATCTAATAAGATATTAAATAAAATATTTGACAATAATAATTTTGGTATTCATATGAAACTATATTTTCTATTTTTACTAGAAAAGATTTCATCCCTAGCATAATTTATTAACTTAGATAATCTAATTTCTAACATTTTTGTGTGTCATAACTACCTTCAATACATGATGAAAGCATAAGTTTTATGGGTTTTCCATGGCGTTTAAAAGGATTTTATCTTACATTTTAGCTGTAATAACTAAGGTTCCAAAACCTAATGTTATAATACTAAAAAATTAAACCCTATTCTAAACTATCAAGACCTATATAAGGCTAAATTCCAGTGGTTCTAAGACAATTACTATAGTCATTGGCATATAATCCCACATTAACATTGAAAGGGTTTTTTAATTCATTATCAAGGCTTTCATATATATGTATGAAGTGGATAATTTTTCATGATTTCAATTTAATTTTGAAGGATTTCAAATTTACTTCTAAAGCATTGTTGAGAACTATTTTTGGTTTTGATAAGATATTTTATCATGTCACTAGAATTATTTAAACTGATAATATTAAACGATTGAAAATTTAGAGTCAATTAATAAATATCAATAAATTTAGTAGTATTGATAAAAATTCAATGAAGTTGGTGAAAGTTTCACAAATATTTTGACAAAGAAAATTATTTTAAAATGGTAGTCACTGCCATTTATTCAAGAAATCATCTATATGTTGAGCATTCAATGTGCCGCCTAGCCTCTAAGACCATATTCAATATGGATTTGGAATTGTGTTATAGGAATTCATTTTGATTTCATTCAGTCATTTAGTTTTTATTTACAAGATTATTTTTACAATCCCAATACTTCCATTTGTTCTTATGATAACTTATTTGTTTTTAGTTTTTTACAATTTGTTTTGACGGCTTATACAATTTTGAAGAATTATTAAACAATTGAAAGTTGGTGAATATTTTTCTTAACATTTTATATGATTTTTTTGAGGTCTTCATGATAAATCTTCACTCATAAGTTTTAAAATGTGTAAGTACGATCTTGTTTAATTTTTAAAAAAGTTGTTATCTTCATTTTCAAATGATGAGTTTAGAATGGAATCTTTAAAGTTTAAAATGTTGAAGGTTTGAATGGAAAATGGATATGGATTTAAATTGTTTTGGTTCAAAATTGAATTTATTTTCATATAATATAGGTAATTTTAAAATGATAAGGTTTCAAAAAGAATGTGGTTCATGTTTTTAAGTCGTTACACATGTTTCAAAATTCATCCAGTCTTTTCTTCATGTGATTTTAAGACTAGCCTTGGTTATTGTTTCCTTGTCTTATCAAGTTTCAAATAAAAAATTTAATTATTGAATATATGCAGGAAATATTTTCAAAGTTTCAGCCATATACACATTTGGATTCTTATTCTTAAAGTCTTTTCAGCTGTAATTGCCAAAATAAAATATTTGTAGTTTTAATAGATTTTTTTAGGTTTATTTGGTTAATTTTAATTGAAAATAGAATATTTAAGTTTTCTCTTTTATTTTTTTTGGGTTGATTCAAAGCTTAGTTTATATGTGAATCATACCCAAAAAAAACTTTTAATGAAAATATGATATATTTGGAGCCTTGCATGGAAATATGATACATATAGAACCCTAAATACATAATCAATTTCTTGTTTTGTAATAGTTTTAATATAATATTTTAACTAAACAATCTCTAAATGTTTGAAAAATGTAATGGGTTGTTTCAATGTCATCTAACCTCAAAATTTGAATATAGTTGAATGGTTTATAGTTTATTTGAATTTGTTTTTGCTATAAATATTAATAAATTTTGAAGGGTTTTTAATTTTTTTTTTTAAATTTTTATGACTATAAATGTGAAATTATTTAATTTCTTACATTCACAAGTTAATTAATATATGAAATAAATTATGAAAAGAATATATATGTTTTACATATTGTAGACAAATGAAATAACCCAAAAAAAAATTTGAATTATATATTATAGTATATTTTTGGATGCATGTTGGACCCAATACCTTGCTTAATGATGTAAGTGATAATCATGTAGTGTACTCATGTATGCATAATTGCAACCAAAGGAGGTGAATTGAAGTAATTAGCTAGAGGTAACTATAAACAAAGGGTGCTATGGGAAAGCATGTTACCTTAATATATGTTTATGGGGTTTAGGGTGTATTGATGTATGCATACACGGATAGGACCTGAACACCATATGTAGCACTTTTACTTCCACATAGGACCATTTCTAGGTCCTTAACCCTAGTTAAATACCTCACTCTCCTTAGTGGATTTCAATTGTGCTTGTGGATGGTTAAGTTCTAAGATTAGTTTAACTGGAAAAGACAACTCTAACACCCTAGATTATCATTCAAGTTAAAAGAGGTTTATTTTAAAGTTATAGGTTACTAACATCATAATCAAACTTGATTTAGATAAGTAATTATAACATCAACCAGAAATCAATTAATCACATGCATATTTATAATTAATTATACAACAAAAATATTATTTCATAAAGGAGAACACAACAAGAATACATTTAAAACCCAAGGCCTCACAGTGATATCGGCCAAGGTCATAATCACCTTTCAGCCTTAAAAAATCACCACACCATTACCTTAATAGTTCACACAACACTCAATTAACAAGCCTAAATTTAATAATATAATTATGATCAATATCTTCATTCATCAAACAACCTTTATGGCAACCTATAAATGAATCCATGTAACGTCTATATATTGGCATAGCTAATGCACTACAATAAGACAAAGATAATTCAAAACATAATACAACCAAAGTATCCATTCAGTTATTCTTTAACCACCTAATAGTTTTAAGGTATATATCATATATATATTATTCCAATAGCTTTAGTCAATTATCCAGTAAATTACTATCATCATAACCATTCATAAGAAGGGCATCTATTAAAGGAATCAATACTTTTCATATAATAATTTCCATTGCATCTAAGGGAAGATGTGTTTTTATGAAAAAGCATAATAAACCATTGCATTAAAAATTTAAAAAAGTATAACTAATATCATATTTAAATGAACTAGATCATGAACAATAGGTGATTTTCATATAATGGAATGCATGCAACACATACAAATAGAAATGCATCCATGTTTCAAGTTGAGTGGAACCTAAATAAAATGTTCCACTTGAGAAAATTTTATACAATACTTTTCAGATTTAATACATTCAATATACATACCTTTATACGTAACCAAGTATGTCTAAAATGTATTTTAGAGGTGAGGATTTTATTTATGTTTTCACATGCCCCAACAAATATTGAAATTGAATAACCCATGCATAGCTGAAAAAACCAAGAAACTTCCATGTTGCATACATCTATGTAAATAAATTCACATGTATCTATTGTAATAGATCAAAGATAATCATTAAGCTAGTCTAATTTGTCAATTCAAGTCTATGTGTTTCTATATCAAGAAAATAAATGTATAAGTCTAATATTTACAAGTCTATGTGTTTCTATATCAAGAAAATAAATGTATAAGTCTAATATTTATATGACCAAATTGAAATGTTACTTCTGTATTAGGACTATCAACAGAATCTTCAATGGTATTTATTAATTCTATTTTTTATGCTTGTAAATAACATTATGTATTTTTATAAGTAACTATTTACTTATGACAACATCAATTAAAACTGATTCTAATAGTTAACTTAAGAAACCAATAATATATTATTAGATTCAAGATTATGATAAGTTACAACATATAATAATCCATCTCAACATAATCATATAACTAATATTAAAAAATTAATTTTGCCTTAATAATGTTAACAAAATGCTTTATCAATACGAAGGAAAACAAATTAAACATTTTCTTAATTTAATATACATGAAATAAATTACCTTCAGCAATGTATATCAATCTAGCCTCTTACCCTTTAAACATTATTCAATCCTTTCATTCATTTTTATCATTTCATTACCAATACATGTTAGTACTAACATAACTAACCAATACTAAATAAAGATTGCTTACTACCTGTGTTAAAAATAAAATAAAATTAATATAGTCAACTTAATAAAGAATGTGAATTTAATTTAATTAATTCATTACTAGCTTCTCGTGTTTATGAGATCATTGAAGCATGGAGCAACAAGTGACTAATTTGGATAAGCCCTCCCAACTAACCCTTTGATCCCAACCATTGATGGCCCTTACCAACCCAACTATTAGCAAGATGGTGTTTATGATAACTAGGGATGTAAAGAGAGTTCTAAGCAATCAAATTATGAACTAGTGGATGTCTTGATAAAACACTATAACATAAAAATGACAAAAAACTCCATTTTGAGGTGAGATGGGAATAATTAATCTATCTATAATATAAATTAGATAATCTCAGAAGGCCAATAAGATAAAATGCATGAATAATTAACTGCATATGCATATTTCTATTTTCCAATATTTTTCCACATAAATAATAAAGTAACTAGCCATATTCAAAATAACTTACCCAAAAAATGTAGAGAAGGAAAATCTTAGAAGGCCAACAAGATAGAATGCATAAATACTCAATTTTTAATCCATGTGATAAAAAATCTACATGACCTCATTAAAAAACCAATTGAGCTCCACTATTTTCTCTATTTTTTTCCATCTTCCTAACCCTATCAATTATTCCCATTCAATTCCTAAATCTGTATGCCTTCCATCTAATTCCATATACCTATTCAATACTTGTATTCAATGTGAGGAGAGAGAAATCCTATTTAGCATTCCCCAATTTAATCCTTGATAAAATCTCCACTCAATGTAACTACCATTAAATGACCTATCCTAAAGGATCGATCCATTAACTACTAACCAACCAATAAAATCAAATGGATTAACACTAATCAACCCAATTAACAATAATGAATTGATTAACACTAAAAATCATTCAAAGTCTATGCCACCAACCAATATCCAAACAATAAATGTTAATAAAATTGATTAACATTAATCCATTTATGACATTGACTATATGCCAACAAACTAAAAAATTCAATCATGATTTAATATTAATGTTAATGTCTTTTCATTATAAACTATGCAATGTAATAAACCATGCCAACACCCTCTAGCATAAGGTTTTGTATATTCTAGGTAATATTATAATGGGGGCGTCATGGGTAGGTCTAGGTAGGTCCTTAGGAAATCCATCCAAATAGGTATGTAAGATCTAAGTAGGCACACAGGGGTTAATAGAGAGTTTCATAGAAGGAGTAGGCAAGAGTTAGTTGTGGAGGTGAAAATAAAAAGTTGTGGCCATAAAACATGAACAACATAACATAATGATTTCAAGTTAGCATGCAACAACAAACATAATGGTACAAATAGCATATAATGAAATTCAACAAGTACCAATGCCATGATAGTGACATAATCAATGATTAAATAAAGATGTTTAATGATGGGAAATGTAACCAAAAATTAAGAATACTTGTTGGACTTGTCCAATAACTTAGAATTCACTTTGGTACTTGATGTACCATTACCAACACTACCTAGCTCATAATATGGTACTTGAAACCAAAAAATTATACCAATCGTACCATATTTATTAATCGATAAATAATTATATAACTGTAATAATATCATATGTAGTAATAATCTATAAAATTATCAAGTGCAGAATTAAACATGTAATCCAAATACCACTACATCAAGTCTAACTATATAATCCAAATTAAGAAAAGTAACCATCCTTCAGTTATACATAAGTAATAATAATTTCTTAAATAGTAAAACATATTATAAAAAGGCAAGGTCATAACAACAAATTAAGAAAATTTTTTAGATGTTGTGTATTTTATAAGATTTTGACAAGCTTGATGGTTTCAAATTTAAAATAGTTTTGATATTTTTCCTTGGCTATAAAATGCAATGATTATTATGATAGTTTTAATTGTTCAATTCATAATTTTCTTAATATTATCCTAATCCTTTGTAACGGCTAGGAATTTGACTCATAGGTTTGATATTTTTATGCAAGGCTTTCAATTACAATTTTCTAGGCTATTTTATTCTTGAATACCATGACTTAAAATTTGGATCTTTGAATTCAAAAGTATTTATAAAAGAATTTCATGAGAAAAATAATGTATATTATGTAAAAATATTATATTTTAGATTGCCTAATATTTTCATGTATGTGTTGATATGTAACCTTAGTTATTTGATATTTTGGAAAGTCTTAAAACAATTGATGAAGGATATTGGTTATAATGAAATTATCAAGAGCAAATTTTGAATATTAGGTTTGGTTTAATTTTATTGATATAACATAAGGTTTATAGGTTAGATTTTTATTAATTATGGTTATTTATCATGTTTGATTATTACTTTTAGGAATAATGTAATATTTCTATTCATGGATAATTAACACAAATATGTTTGTAGAATTTAACTTTGAGTTATCTTGGTATACTAAATATTTGAAATAGAATGCAACTTTAAATTAATTATGTATTTTTTATCAATATGGGTTTCAAGTAACGAACCCTAGCTTAAAATTTTCTCTTTTACATATATAAAACTTTTGAGAATAATGGAAACTTGGATATAATTGCTATCTTAATTTGATTGATTTTATTCGGAACATTGAAACATGTAAGTAATTACTTTATTTCAGTATTATTTTTCAAGTATGAAAATTATATTTTATATGAAATCAAACATAAAACTATTGTCTTATGTTATTTTATATCTTAATTTTAAATGTAAAATGTCAGGTTGGAATAAAGGTTCATAGAGTTATGATAGAAATAGTGTTTGGGGTGTAGAATTTCAAAAAGTTAGTGTGATTCCTATTTGAACAATTATTGAGGAAGACCCTTTATGTATAAAGGGCCTATATCATGTTTATGAATGGTTTTAGATGTGTCACTCTTGTATCCCTTCATTTTGATGTTAATGATCCTACATTCTAGAATATTGTACAATCTATTTCTCTATCATGCCATAGTAATTATGCTTAATTTGATATATCATTATTTTTGAAATTATTATTAAAGTAATTAATCCCATCATATGCATACTTTAATTAATTTGATAACTCCATCTATCAATCCTAATGCTAAAAATAATGGCTCACTTTTGTAGCATCTAAAACTATCATTGACCTAGCCAATGTTGCTTCCTTGAGATGTAAATATGTTAGTAGCCCATCATTCCCACTTTTGGTAACTCAATTCATAAAGAAAATTACATTAGAAGTGAATGATGAATCTATAGGCATTACTAGAATTGAGATGCCTGAAACACCTCTTGAATACAATAAGTATAAAATTGAGTAAGAGGCACATTTACATGATTTTTTTAATGAAAAGAAAACTAATTACTATTTTTTTTGGTGCTGATATTTTTGACATTTTAAAGACTTTGATGGTTTAATTTCATTTTTGACTAAAACTATTTTGTGATATGCAATAATTTTGATTTGACAATGGTTAGATTATTATAGCAAATGTTTATCATTATTTTTTCCACTATAATACGATAGTAATTGTGATGTTTATCAATTATTTTGTTTAAATAACTAGTATGTTTTTTTAGATGAGTTTTATATAATATTTAGTGAATTGATCTAGCACATTTTTTACAGTTAGCTATTTTGAGTATTATATGTTGAATTATTATGTTTTTAACTTTCTTGAATAATATTTTTGATCAATAAAAGATGGAATATGAGGATAAATTAATTATAAATTATTCATATATGATTTATTGACTTGTATTATGATTTTTAATAATGATTATTCAACTTCTTATAAGTGGGCCCCCACCACATTAGAGAAATGTTTTTGTGCTCTATTAAATTAATTAAGATATTGAGTCATAATAAGTTCAGTTTATGAAATTATTATTTAAAATCCTAATATAAATTAGTTAAATTTTAATAAAGTATTTTAGTCACTAAAATTAACATTTAATTCTAAAATATTGCATTTTTTACCATTCTTTATACATACTTAGCTCATGCTCAATTCCACAGAACTCTAAACCACTATTCATCTACTTCTTTGTAGATGACCCTTACCCTTGATTAATTATAATACTTATTATTATTCCTATTCCAAAAAACTTAAGCTCACCACTTGACTTAATTACACTTCCAACTTGGTTTTATCTACTTATTAGACAAGTTCACTCCTTTAGGATTATGTCACTTGCCTATAGTGTCAAAATCCACTAATTTCATCCTCCTGACAAAAAATGAATAATTTATAGAATTTGAATTCACCTAATAGGTCATGCCACACATTTTTAAAGTATTTTTTGAGGAATTTCTCAAAAGACCACCATATATGCATATTTTCCATTTATTTTTTCATTAGATGGTGAAAATGCTTCTATATTATAAACATCAAAATTATTCTAACTACACATTTAAATGAAAGCACCTATTCTTATCAATTGGAATCCCATACAACCCAAGTAGCCCAAAGCTAATTCTAAATACAACTCTAAAGTTAGAATAATTTTTTTAAGAACTTATTTACACTAATATTTCACCAACATATAACATTACACAAATATTTTACAGACACCTCCATATCATGGGATAACTACATGGGTTTTAGTCCCTCCTTAGAGTATTAGTGTGTAAATAGTTCTCAACATAAGTGGAATTGAGTTCAAGCACAACTTCAACCACTAACCCATTTTTACCATTTATTAAATTTATTACTCATTGTATATTGAGTTAAGGTTCTAAGTAAAGAAGAATCTACAAAATAGATTATGTAGAAAATTGAAGAGATCAGTTCACACACACATGACCTATAGTTGAATAAAATCTAGCATAAATTTATGTAGAGGGAAAAAACCCTACTAGACATTAATATACCTTACAAATGACATTTTAGGTTGGCCTTGTCTAAATAGTGCAACCTTATACTAGATCCAAGTAAGGCAATGTTCCTGATTCATAGTCATCTCACATATTATGAAAAATCATCACATATTTATTATTTTAGTCAATGAAATCCAATTGTTAACTATGTTATTTTATTTTATCATTTTCCCAGTTTAACATATTTTCATAAATATTATATACCAAATAAGTCTTGTGTGATCTATTACATATTTTATACATTCTGATTTTATGCAGATTTTTTTATAACTAGATTAAAATTGTGTTTAATTCACCAATTTAGATAAAAATATAATGGTAAACCCACTTATTGTTGAATATTGCAATCCCTTTTTTCCCTAGGGTTTCTTTTTGATTTTTTCTTAGGATTTAAAATACAATTTTTATTTCCTTGTTATGTTATAATGTTTATTAGTGTTAGCTTTTCTCTCTCCTCTTACTATCATTTTAATATTTAGAAATATTAAAATGGACAAAAAATAATATCTTCCTCATCCCAAACCTCGAGATGGTGATATCTATGATAGTTACTTTCCCTCTAACCAAGTTCATGTTATGACTATCCCAAGAAGTGATGTGGCCCATTTTATAGTGCTAAATGAAAGTAACCAACATGCCTTTACTCAAACCCCTCCATTTCCCACATAATAGATGTTAGTTTATAAAATTAAAAAGGTTCAACATACTTAATTTTTTTTGAAGCAAGTGGCCAAATTTCTAAGGAGACCTATCCTTTGAAAGGCCCCTCAATCAACTTTTTAAATAGAATATAGAGATCCTCTCTCTACTTCAACATGTCATATATTGATATTACATTTGGCTAAGAGTGTTATACAATTAACTCTAGTTCATCCACTCAAAAATGGGTTCTGAAGATTCCTAGATTTCACAATGTTAGAAAAAATATGCATCATGCTACATATTATTATCATGAAAATGTCACTTATATTACATATCTAGATCAACTTTCATATTTTGAGTTGAAAGAAATTCCTTCATAGTGACATGACATTTTCCATTTGTGAGAGGTCATCCTCCCCATGTTAGATACAAGACCTATTGATTGTGAGTCTTTACAAGAGTCATTGATTAGTATGTTCCTTTTCAATTTCATATCCTTAAAAATACAAAAAAAATAGAATATTATAGAGAATTAAAAAATTAAGACCTATTTATGACATGTGTAGTTTATTTATTACTAGTATATATAATGCTTCTCTTTCTCTAGTTTAATATCAAATATGTTTCAAATGTATACTTGAATGAGTTTCAGAACATATAGGTTGTCATTCCTAGATTTAGTTACATGTGTTGATATTATTTTAGACTTAAAGATTGTACATAAATAAATTCCACTATATAAACATAACACGCTATACTCCTATCTAATTATAGTGGACTTGTCCAAATTAACACATGCTATCAATTCTTAAATCCAAACTAATCATAGGAATTCTAAAACTTTTGTGTATCACATCAAGTTCATTTGGGAATATTTTATTCAGATTTTATAACTCTATGACTATCCCTTTTGTTCATATTTCAAATATAGTACATTATAAAAAAATATATCATATTTTATCACTTAATTTCATATTGATATCTTAGTGAATACATGATTTGATAAATATACTAGTGTTACAAATTTACTATGTATATTAATATCACATATTCATACATGCTTATCATGTTTTGTTTACTTGATTCATTCTTTATCTATATTTTTTTTGGAATTTAAAAATTTGAACATGTCATTTTTTTCACATATAAGCCTTATTACATATCTTATATGTTTGTGAGTGAAATTTTAGCATGTCTATTTTATGTGTTCCCTTGGACTTCCTATGTTTTTTATGTGTTTTTTCATGTGATATTTATGTATGCATCATGTCCGTGACTCTTATTTGTTATTTTTTTCTTAGTTTACAATGTCATGATAAATGTCATGCATATCCCTAATTTTGTGATACCATGATCCATATCATGCATGTCTCCACAAGTTGTTATATTCAATTTTAAGTACTTAATTCATATATATATATATATATATATATATATATATATATATATATATATATATATATATATATGAAATTATGTATGCTTAGTTATACATGTATCATACATTACTAATTTTTATTGGATTGTCAATATGATGCCATGATATCAAATGTCATAATTATTACTCCATATTTCAATATTTTTATAACATTATTTGCATAAATTTTTATTTTGAGTTATGTTATTGCATAGGCTTCAGAACTCCCCTCAAAATATGAGGCATACATAATGGCTTGCCTTAGAGACTAACTACAACAACCTAGTGTATATATAAAAAATGATAATGTTTAATCAATTGATCATAGTAAATACTCCTTATTTACCTAAAAATAACCTATAGACAAAAATGTTTCTTTTGGATGTGACCACAAGTCGTAGTTGTTTAAAACATTGTGATTTAATCTTATTGATCAAACATAGAATTTTCTAGATTTATTAAAATTAAACTCATTCCGCACATTATTTTCATTATTTCTTAGATTTTTTTTTTCAAATTTTACTTAGATTGGAGGCATCATGTGTGGCATGTGTTCTAAAATATTAAAAAGTTTAACTTATTTCATTAATTTCACTGAGTTATTAGAATCAATTTACGTAGGTATTAGATTAGGGGCATGTGCAAGAAACATGACCACCTTGTTTCTAAATTTTTTCACCAATTTTCATAGAAGGAATGACAGTCTGTGTCATTCTCCATGTTGATACACCAAACTTAGATCATACCATTTTACACTAGTTTTTCAAAAAAATATGAATCTTATTCAGTATGCATTGGTTGATTCACATTTTACACCAGGTTTGGATGTTTTTTGCAGTATAATAATGTATTGGAATTCATAAATGGATTCTAAGATACTGCATTACCTCAAGCTATGTGATGATGGATTCAAACACATCTTGATTTCTTATGTATACGCTCATATTGATGAGGATTGAGGTATGCAAAACCCAATCCAAGTGTATCAATGAGAATAAAATATCCAATTTTATTTCTCTCCCCAGTCACTAGTTTTACATTAGAAAACATAAAGGTTCATGTACCCAAACATGTGTACTCATTACTTGTTAGTTAATCTAAAAGTCTCTTATTTTTAATTTAATATTTTTGTTATACTTAACATACCCCCATTCTTATTTTTTATAATGGGGACCAACTATATTTTTAAAGGTCTAGTCATATTTTTAAAATCTTCTTTCATATGAGATTTATATGCTACACCTAACTTCACTATTTGGTAAATATAAATGGACATGTTTTTTTAATTTAGAATAACCTATTAATACTCTTTGGAAGTTTTTCATATACATAGGTTTTCAGAACATACATAGTTTCAAAAGTCTTGGGTTTCACATAAATTACTCTTCAAAACTTTTGTTTATAAGTTGATCTTCATCATTATCTGATCCTTCTCATATATTATAACCTTCTTAAAAAGTTCTTTAGAACTTTTTTTTGCATATTATGTTCACAAGTTTTTTTAGAACTTCTATTCACATGTTGATTTTTCATAATTTTATTTGTTGTGTAGTATTTATGTTTGTTCCTTATTTACTCTTTGGGATTATGGTCTTTAGAAGTTTTTTTATTTAGCAAAAATTCTTTGAAAATTACATATTCGACAAAAATTATTGGTTTTTGGTCTTCAACATTTGATCTTTGGAATTTACTCTTTAGAATCTATTCTTTGGTAAAAGTGTTCGATGAAAATGTTCATTAAAACTAATCAAATAAATCATTTAGAATATGGTCTTTAAAACTTTTAGTTCAAAAGGTCTCTACCATGTCACATTTGGTCTTCATCAAAAGTGTTAGAAAATTTTGATTCAAAACTTAGCCTTCAAAAAAGGAAACCCATGTACACTTCATAAAATTATTCCTACCATTAAGTCTTCAAAAAAATTGTTCAAAAGATGTTTTCACTTCAAAAGAATTAACTTTGAATCAATTTTATAACAATATCTAACTCTCCACTACCAAAAGCCTCTATGGCATGGCTAAATTTAAATAAAAAAGAGTGATGGGATCACACATATAATAATACATCAACATGGCATTATTCTGAATGTCTACACTATCTATATGGCATACCCACCAAAATAAAGTGTCAAATTTTGGATGGAGTGAATTAAATGAACTTAGAGATGTTAGATATTAATGGTGCATGATATATAATTGAATACAAAAATCTATATCAATGAATAGAAAACAAAAGTCATGCTCATTGATCATAATGAATATTAGTTCACTTGCATCCACATGAACAAGCGCTAGCCACATGCATCTACATTGTTAAGTGCATATAGAAGAGCCAATCCACTAAATCAAGGAACCAAAACTCTATCAGATCAATGAATTAACTATGGATTAGTAATATAAGACATTTAGAGGATCCATGCCATTATCTAGATTTTCAATCAAGGACTCAATAGAATATAAAGACAACATTTTTGATTCAGTCGTATAAATGATGCGTATCCCAATTACTCAGTGTTATGGGATGTAATTCACAGGTAGATAAACATACTTATAAGGAGAACTTGATGATATAAAAGAGGTAATTGGATTCATACCTACTCCCTCTCAAGTGATAAGGATTGTATTTTGTAGTGGCCAAGCTTGATATTATACCATGCATAGACCTGCTATGAGACTTGTTCTTTGCTAGCAAGGTGGTTGGAGGCACTTTCCTACATCACCTAGAGCATAAAACCATCATCACCTACATCTCAAGAGACACAGTTCAAAGGCATTTATCCATGCCTATCATAGATAACATATGGTTTATACATAGTGGTTACATGAAAAAAGAAAAATTCAATTGATAAAACATTAACTAAATGGATCATTCTTAAAAAGACTATCATCCTAGAATATAAGTAGTTAGTACCTATAACCAAATTTTGGATGGGATTATGCATTGGAATGGCCCTATTAAATTGGTTATATGGATACCCTAGCATTGAATTCCTTCACCTCAAATGGGTTCCACTTCTAAATTTACTAATGACCTCATATCTAACATATGCTCTGGGAGAAGTAATCAATGCTAAGATGTAAGATCAAGTTTTGTGCAAGAAAAGAGTCTTGTGTGAGTTAATTTTTATATGATTTAATACCTCATATATTTTTTAGTGCACACTATATACATGCACAATGGGTCACTTTAGATCCAATCTCTAAATTTCATTAAGAAATATATATGTGACTTTTACTCTTTCATGCATATATATGCCTACACCAAAAACATAACCCAAATTTTAGAGGATGTATACCCTCAAGTTTGGAGGGATATTCATGAATCACCACTACCTAAAATATCTAGGAACATATATGACACATTAATTCCTAGAAGAGACTATTGGTTATATCATGATTATACTATGATCATGGTTGTTGGCCACAAAGTTACTCTCCTAGGTCTCCCTAATCATGTACCAAACAAATTAGTTGATTAGGACATATACTTATAAATATAGTGAGTAATTTATTAATATTTTAAAATAATATGAGAGTGCATTCCATGGATCCCATCTAATTATTGGCAGGATGTGTTACGTCAATCATAAGCACTTTGGGGAGGTTGGTAGATTTAGAGAATACTAATCATTAGCCACCCTACCACAGAAATACTAAGACCCTCATGGTATAATTGAAAATCATATTCAAGGCCTTGGTATTTCATACCAGCATGAGCCTTATGACCATGACTTCCTTTTTATTAATTCTAAGAGTGATGGCAAGGTCTTAGAGAGGGCATGTATGACTAGATTAGGTGAGGAAATTTTGAAAATCATCTAATGGGATCCCTTAATTTGGATTATGGATGCACATATCAAAATTACATCCTCAATTGGATGGGATACCAAATATTTTTGGATTAATAAACCCTCTTAATCATCAAATGATCAGGAATAACCTTTTCAGACATCACCCATAGCAATGAAGACAAAAAATCAAGAGTTTGAGGTAACAATATAACTACCCTTGGGAGAGCTAAAGATGAGCCAATTTGTATTAACTCCTTAGACTCAAAATATCATGATCATCCTACTACTACTTCATAACAAGTGTGTAATCCTCAACTTCCCCCACTCAGGTAGCTTCACCCTTACTATAAAAGTTAACTATCTTATATAAGATAAAAACAAGAACCCAAGGCCCCCCTATAAGTCCAACTATTGAAACATCATCTCTAAAAGGACCATTAGGACATGAGCATCAATTTTTAGTAGGTGATTACATTGATTAAGAAGAGGAGTTATAGAGATCCAAATTTTAAGCCTCCAAAACATTAAAGGGAAGGCATCACTCCAAGGAGACCAATAAGGTGAGGGTGTAATCCAACAAATATTTATAGTTCATTTTATTTCTATAACTCCACTTGTATCAATTGTCTCTCTTATGTTTGTCTATTATTTTAATCCTATTTATTTTAGTCCTAATATTTTACCTAAGATGATGGTGCCCAAGGCATAAGCTATTTATTCCAATCTTAGTGTCCAAAAATCCCCAGTTATTCTAAATGTGGAAGATGTTTCATCAAGCCCTGTTGTCTTCACATCCTTAATAATTTATACCATTCCAATTATGTCCTTAACATCTATTATTCCCACTTATACTATGTTTACCACCACTATTACCTCATCTTCCACTAAGACTAAAAATGTATCATACAAGAAAGCCAAGGGAGCATTAGAAAGTTCATAGCTTTATGTTCATCCACTCAAATAGGCTTGCCAATGACTTATCTAGTTCTTCCTAGACTAACACTATAGTATCATCAAAGAAGGCTAGGAAGAAGAAATAGCTATATATAGTCCACCTTTTTCCTAAATATGGTAGTGTGGGTTGGTCCAAGATTTATTGGCCTTCCCTTCTATACCCATTAAATGAAAAGGCCTTATAAAAATATTATAGGGACTCTTAGGTTGAGACTACATCCCAAGACACTCAACCAACTGACTCAACTCAATTGGCAATCCCATAGTGGCTAATAGATCTAGAATCTCAAGCCTTCTCAAGAGATAAGATTTACCATCAATGAGATACCCAAAGTAAGCTAAATTTTGACAAATCTATTAGGAGTATCTAAAGAGTGAAGAAAAGAAAGATTGAATATGATGTTAAAAGGGGTATGATCATAAAAGAAAGACAAGATGTTTTTTCCCTTTCCAAGATAAAGAATATAAGACTATAATATTCTCCTTATAATTAGGATTTTAGGTTATATATTGAAAAAAAAAGGATGCTTTGCTTGATCTCCATGAAGGAAAGAAACAAGCAATGAGATAACTAAATCAAGTGTTAGAGTAGGTCATGGAACAACATCAAACTAGTCATGTTCATGTCTAATTGAAATAGATGTATAAATTTCATCTTTGATACTATACAACATTTTGGATGCCATTGCTTTAATGAGGGATGAATTATTCCCTCAAATTATTGAAGTATCTAAATTATCTAATTATTTAAATGAAGATGATACTAAATTAAAATTCCTTGTTCTCTACACAATGAATAAGGCATATGTCCATCTAAATTTAATGATACCATTAGAGGCTTCAAATTCCCTCAATTTGGTTATCATTAAAATAAAATAAGTGAGGAAATCTGAAGTAGTTTCATAAGTAATAATTCCCAAATATGCATAACATAAGAACCCTATTTTGTAAATTTTGGAGGAGTTGAAACTTTCATAAGCAAGGGAATCTATAGATAAATTAATTAGTATAGCCATTTTTTACCAAATTTAAAATAAGCCTTATCCAACTTCAAGTATAATATTTAAGGATTAGAATTAGAGGAGATTGAGTTTGAATTGAATTTTACATGAAATAAGGTCACAAAATATGGATATCTTTTATATCAACATTAGGAACACCAAAGTTGAGCATGCATGCCTAATGTAGAAAACAATCAGGGTACATAAGCCCCCACTTTTGAATATAGATATCATAAGGTGTCAGCATGATTTAAATTTTAAATATTATCAGGAATTAGAGGCTAGGAAAAAATTTAAGGCTCCATCTACCATCTTATTTCTAACTACCAACTCAATGCCACCAACCACTTTAGTGCCTCCACCTATAATAACAAGTATAGCCATGCAGTCACTGAGTGTAAATAAGTTTTAGTTATTGAAGGCTAATTTTTATGTAATATTACATATATGATTAGTCTATAAGCATGCACACATCTCATGGAATCTTGTATGCAAACTTATTTTTAACATAATTATAATTAAATGTAATTATACATGCAAGTTTTGACATTAAAATTATAATTAAGGTTCTAATTACTAGATGTAACTTTAAGTTTGCATGGACTTGGAGGATGAGGTGATCCCTCCTCAAGTATATTTATTCATGTAAATCCCTCATTCTAAATGGTTGAAAAGTTATCAATATAATAATAATTCAATTCAATTGTCATACAACTATGTGGATGTATTTTACTTCCATTTCTATATAATTAAGGTTTTATTTATTTTGGTTCTTTTATTTCATTAATTCAAAGTGTGCAATAGCTATAGAGAACTCCTTTTGTTATCATTACTATCTTCTAATTTTATATTTGAAAATGCTATTGAATAGTTAGAAAGTTTTATTGATTTCAAATAATTGGTTAATTATCCTTATTTTATAAGTGTGCAAGAGTGTTTCCCTTTTATAAAGTCTTTTAGGTGTGAACCATAACTTCCATAGATACCTTTCTAGATAGAGTTGTAATATCTTGAGTAAGGGTGTGTTAAAGCTACTCTATAAATATCAACCTTTAGTTAAGATCCTTAAGTTTCTTATACCATTTCTTCCCAACATATCTAATTTTTTTTGTTTGTAAGTGTGAAAAAGATACAGACAATTATCATTAGTTTTAGAAACACTTTTCCACAAAGAAATAACATAGATTATTATTATTTCCTCTACCCTTCCCTCATTTCTTAAGTTTATTTTATTGATATCTACCCAATTTACAATAATATCCATCCATCCAACCCAACTAGGTTTTAATTTATTTATTAGGATTCATTTCACTATAAACACACCTAGTTAATAACTTGCATGATTACCATTATATTTGACCACCAATTTGTTTAACCCACACCTAAAAATCAGGCCTTAGAATGTAGTTCACCTCCATTAAGACACTAAAATATTAGAGGCTACCTTGATAAATATTAGGGTGTGAATAAGACCCAATCAACTATAAAAATATGGCATTAGAAGGAGGGCCACTTGTGTGCCTTCCCTAGTAAGAGGTTATCCCCTACATTTGAGTTACACTAGAGACACCCAAGAGATTTATCAGGTCTAGGGCCTAATCTATTCTTTTGGTTTCACCTTTACCAATACATAAAATTTATACATCTATACTAGTTATTCCTATAATAGCCAAGGCTAGGTCACCTTCTATAGTAATAAATATTTAGCCCATCAATCATCCTATGGCCCAGCCACCTTGGTTAGTTAGATGAGCTATTTTCATCCCAAGATATATGCATATTTTACTAAGGAATATAGATAAGTATCTACATTCATTCTCCCCCTCACAAAGAAGAACTAAAGAGGAGCATATCAAGTATTTCAAGGATACTTTGAGGTTAATGAATGTCATTGATGAATATGTTGCATGTAGGCTTTTCCCATTTACATTACAAGATTATTCCTTTAATTAGTACCTTATTCTTCAAGATAACTCAATTAATTCCTAGAATGCATGTCAAATTACTTTTATTACCCAACTTGGACAAGTTACCATCCCTAACCTAGTGTGTCAATATTTCACCAGTATGAAGAGGGAGCATAATGAACCAATATGGGTTTTCAATGCAAGATTTTAAAACATGTACACTTGACTATGTTTAAGATACAAAATAGATGAAAATTTAGCGTTATAAATGTAAAATAAAACCCTAGATCCAATAACTATAGTATTCCTTTGAAGATCCATGATTATTAACACTCTGGGATTAACATATTAAGAAACTGTCAATATTGATATATTACTAGATATTCTAGTACCAAACACCCCCAATATTAATCTTGGTTTCCTAGTCAAGTTACTCATGTTAATCAAAATTTTATTATATTCAATAAGAATTAATTGTATGCACTGGCTCTTATGATTCCACATGAACCAAATCATAATTATGGTTATATGAACAATCATGTATATATGAATGGTCATCAGTAAAACCAACATTCAATTCCATCCAATTGAACATTTTCCCAAGGTACTACTTCAACCAAAGTATAATTGGATTCTATATAAATAATGGTACAAAATTTGAGCAATGACTTCTTAAGCATGTAGAGGAAGATGGGTAATGCTACTGGCTACAATAATAAACAAAATTTTGGGTTTGAAATATATAATAAACCTTTCAATTTTTTTGTAAATAATGTATAAAAGCAATAGATCAACAAGTTTCCAAAAATAAATATAGTGGAAATAGCTCTGCCTAATTGATGTAGAGTTCATAATACATCACATCATGGTAAACTTGAATGTGTAGAATTCTATGCAATATTTGAGATATTTCAAAGGGAGATGGTAAGGTAGGATTTAATTAATAACCCACCATAGTTCCACCCTAAATATGGTCCCTCAAACATTGCCATGGTGTTTGAAACTCATGAGTCTACTTTCTAAAGCATTGATGATAATGAACTAGAAAATAACTCTAATGAGATGCATACCTTCCAATAGTACCAAAAGGGTAATTATAATTTGAGGAACAAATAACCCTTAATAATATATTTTATATACACATAATATTTTCACCCTTTATCAATTACTAATAGTTTATAGCTTTCAATAATTTATCGAGTCTCAATCTCTCTAAGTACACATCCTAAGTGGTGTACTACGAAAGGGGTGGGTAGACCATTAGTGCTTCATAGGAGTTTTATCCCTTATTTCCACTTATTTCTAATACAAATAGCACCTGGACATATTCTCCTAAGATATTACTCCTCTTTTGCACACTCCTCCAATCTTTTACCACCTTCCATACCCTTTTTCCTAACCTAAAACCCCCTTTGACATTTTACATGATTAGGTCAACTAGGTCTACCTTGTACTCTTATTAGTGAAACTCATTTAGGGCCTAGGTTGGCTCTTGGTTGACCTAGCCCATAACCTAGTGAGTTTTTGTCAATAAAAATACTAGGTTGACTGGGTTAACCCTATTGGCCAAATTTTTTGGAAGGGTTTAGGGTTAAATCTACTTATATAAGTACATCCATTTCACCATTATTTGAGAGACATCAAGAGTTATTATTCATTTTCACTTCTTTACAATATGCTCTTCCACCATTCTACTTGAGGAGTCTTATCTTAGGGTTTATACTTGGAGAATCTAGTCTTGTGGAGAAATATTGGATGCTTTGGCCTTTTTTAGTGATCCTTACAAACCATAATAACCTTTTTTCAAATCATATTTGTCTAAGGAAGAGATTGAGTCTCAATAGGTTTGTCTTCTAGGTAAGTATCTCTAAATTTAATCCTCTTTTTAGTAGATAAAAGTAACATAAGTATTGGATTTTGAATAATATTACTCTTCTTCTCCATGCATTAGGGTTTTACCTATACATATACTAATTAGGATTATGTTATGCATGTTTACTTTTGTTTGTTTACTAACCCCCTAATTGTGCCACAAGCATTGGTGAGTACTAGATTAGATTTCCTTGCATTACTTATTATTAGATTAGTGAATATGAAAACATAGGACTTATTTAGGGTTATTGTATAGTTTTAATTGATTGGAGGCTTTGTAACCCTCCATAGTGATCTTGTTATAGTAAGATATCCCATAATTGGGTCTAGTGGATCCACATATTAGTCATGTCCCTAATTATCTAATGTATCCCCAATCGAAAGTGTAATTAGGATCTATCTTATTTGAGATAACATTATTTTATAGATCTAATGCATTTATAATTGCATACATTTTCTTGAACCAAACATGAATCAAACACTTAAAGGTGTTATTTCATGTTTTTCATTTTTATCATTTTATTTATTATTTTTATATATTTATGATATTAGGTCGATAGGGTTAGTATAGTTTATAAATTTTGTGCATAGGTTTAACACTTAGTCACATCAAAAATGGCATTGTTCTTTATGTTCAAGTCTTCATAAAATACAAGTTACTAGATCAAATAAGTTGATATAGTACTCTTATTCACTTCTAAATATCAAACTAGGTCAAACAAGTTGATAAATTATTCCAGACAGCTTTTAGAAAATATACTAGGTTGACCAGGTTGATATAGTCATCTTAACAGGTTTTAACAAAAAGGGAATTATAGAACTAGGTTGACCCAGTCGACACAATGGGTAGAATTTGCAAATAACATTCAAGGCATTTCAACATAATGTTCATAGTCCTTATCATCTTCCAACCCACCAAGGTTCCTTTCTTTCTCTCTCTTTTAATTTAGTTCTTCCTTATAGTTCTATTTTGAAAAGCTTGTAATCTTTAAAACTATCATCATACAACAAACTAGGTTAATTTGGTCAACCTAATTATGTGTTTTGTCTTTTGTTTGAAAAACTAGGTCGACCTAGTTGACTTAGTTCTTAGGGATGCTTGCTTTTATAGTATAGTAGCAACATTATCAGATTTTTTCTATAATGTTTTCATACACTATCATCTAAAATAACTTTGTACTATGTTTCAAATTGGAAATTAACATTTATATGCTATTAATTACTTCACACTTTCACTTTTAGTTGCTTGCATTCCTAGAGTACATCACATAGTCTAATTAGTTGGTTTTTTTAATATAACATTTAGTTGCACTATTTTTCTCTTTATTACACACACTACCAAATCAAAAAAATTCAAAATACATTTAAACATTTGTATACCTAAGGCATACCTACTTGGATTTCATCACTAAGGGATAATCTGACTTGGTTTTCTACCTAAGTATAAACATGTGGTTAATGGTATATATTGGCAAAGCATCTGATACCCTCATCACTATGAGATTGTGAAGTGAGGGGGTAGACCCTAATACCAGGCTAGTACCATTGCCAACATAGATCCCTTTCACCTTAAACATCCTAAAACTAGCCATCGATTGATTTCTAATTCTCTAAATTTAGCCAACATCCCCATCATACTTAAAATAACACTTTATAATCTAACATCATTTAGGATGACCACTTAGAATTTAATTTTCAAGTTGACAATTTGTTCTTTGTTCATTGTATGTTGTATTGGAAAAACTTACATTGGCAAATGTTGGTGCAATGTTCTATGATGTTTGCATCAATTGGATCATTCTCATTGACTCAATTGATTATGTGTATGCTTCCATTTATTTATTTAAAATTACATTTTAAAATATTTCCCTATTTTTAGTACACTCGATCTATTTGATAAAATCTCTCATAGACTATTTTTATTCCTGCCTACAGTACTAAATTGACCTAATCAACCCTGTATCTCTTTTACCAGCCATATTATAGTACTAGGTCAACCTAGTAAACTTTGTACTCTTATCAAAATCTATTTTTCCTAGTTTGTAGTACTAGGTTGACCTAATAAACTGTATACTCTTACTGGTGTCCAATCTATCTGACTCAATTCTCTATTTCTCCTTCCTTATAATTTTGTTCATTTTTATCAAATCATCATGAAGTCCCCTATTATAATATTCTTGGACAACCTAAATCCATTTATAAACTATATAGAATGTTCATTTCTCCCTCTCTTTTCCTCCCAAGAGAACTCTCACTCTTGAATAACCTCTTCCCCTCCATCTTTAGATTGTAACATTATTCAAATCACATCTCAAGATGAAGTAGGTGGATATGATCCATTTTATACCTATTAAAATAATTTTCATCTTCAAACTAATCAACATAATGTCTGATAAATTAACACAAGTCTATCTAATAATCCATCTTCTAATAACCCTCCTAATACCAATTTGGGGAGTTATCCTACAAACACCAACCCACTAATTGATATGAATTAATTTATTAAATAAGTCATACAAAAAATGAACATAATGAAAACCTCTAACACCTCTCAAATGATACAATTACCACATCATTTGATTAATATGGTTAATCAACCTCTGACTATCAATCCTCAAGCCAACAAATTTTTTATTCCTCCACCTCTTAGAGATGCCTCAGGAAATGTTATTCCTCATCATGTCATGAATAAAAAAATGCTTCAAAATATCAAAAATGAGCCTTTATATCCTTTCATCATGTCCATTGATATTGGAAATATATCTCCAACTATCAAGTATGATGGGACTAAGGAACCTACATCCTTTCTCAAAGCCTTTGCTAATGTTTCTAAAGAGTTGATCTAAACTAATACATTCACCATAATTAAACTTCTAGTTAAAACTTTCACTAGTAATGTATTGGAATGGCATAATGAAATTCCCCAACATTCTATTTGGTAAATTGAATATTTAGTCAATCCTTTAGTCAAAGAGTTTCAACATAATGAACTTCCCAAAAAAATTCTTATCTATTTCATCAATGCTAAGCAATCTCCCATCGAATCAACGCATGATTTTATCAAACACTAGAAATATCTAGACCATAAAGCCAACCACAACATGACTGATGATAATTTGTTTAAAATCCTTATAACTTCTTTAACTCCTTCACTTTAATATAAGGTTTGAACCTTTAATCCCTGAAAAATTAATGAAGCTCTTTACCAAGCTAAATTTCAAGACTTTCTCATGAAGAAATTTGAACCTAATCCCAAATTCCTTGAAGGATATTTTTTAACTTCTACTAATGCTATCATTGACAATACTCCTCAAACCAAACTAGGAGTTACCAAAGCTAACATTCCCCCATATTATCACATACTCATCACTATGTATTCAATTTAATAATTTTTTACCACCCTCTTAACCCTTTACTTATCCTAATTATACTCCTAAGTGGTATGATACTAATCAATTTTGTTGGTTCCACACTAACATTGGTCATTTCCATGAATCTTGTATAGGGATTACTAAATTTTTTGTCTCCTACATGCTCGATTATTCCTTGAATCATGAATCCATGATCAAACTTCATCATTAAGAGTATAACACTACTTATTTAAAATGACAAGCTTCAAAAGATTCTTATAATAACAAAAAAATATTTTTCCATGTCTAATACTCAAAAAAATACCAAGAATTTTTGTGCTATTGATACCAAATATGAATAATATTAAAAACATTCTCAATATGTAAATATAGCTAAGGTCAATTATCATTGCAAACTAGCTCACAAACATCTTGTCACAAAACCTAAGAAACAATATTTTGAAAAATAACTTATCAAAGATACTACAACCATTAATTTATCTTTAAAATACCTTGAGGAACCACATCCTCCTTTCAAACCTCCAATTAATTCTATGACTTAAAAATATACCTCACCCTCTAAAACTCGTATTGGTTCTTATTCTAAATCCCATTGGAACTTTCTCGAAGAAATTAACTCTATGCCTTACAAGATTCCACTTATGGAGTAAGTTCATACTTCTCCTTAATATCACAAGTTCCTTATGAAATAATTAAACTAAATTGAATATCCATCTCTTATATATGAATAACCACCTTCTATTGAGCCTCAACTTACCAATGTACATACAATTAAAACCGTGCATCGTTCTTCCAAACCATCTATTGAATTTCTTGAAGAAGAGATGATTAATGATGAAATCTTTTTTCATGTCATTGATTTTCCACTATTCATTAAAATAGCCATTAATACTACTCTTATTTGTAAATTCTTATTTGATAAGGGATTTGGTATTAATGTGACATCTTTGGCTTATCCAACAACTTGGTTATAATAAGGATCATCTCACGTAAACCCCCCTTACCTATCATGGAGTTGATAAAACTAATCAAAAGCCACTTGGTTATATTTAGCTTCACCTAAAAATTAGACGTAAGACTATTTAAACTAAACTTATGGTCTTTGATTTACCCCCATATTATAACATTCTCCTTGGTTACCCATCAACTCATAGAATGAGGGCCATCACTTATTATGGCAACCAATGCATTAAATTCTTACATAAAAAAAAATGGTATAAGCATGAAGTTGATCCCAACCCTTGGAGTATTCAACTTCCTAATCCAAATTATCAATATTTAATCCCTACCATTCCTACCATCAATATTTCTCCCTTAAGTTTATCAACATCAATCTAGATTTACAAGTCACTCTTAATGATTTGGATAATGATGAACATAATTAATTTTAACATACTTGTAACACTACCAAGTTACCCCTTATATATCACAGTGGTTTCCTTCTTATTTATTACCTCATGACTGCATTATTCCTCTCATTGATTTTATCCCTTCATGTAATGCATAAGATTCTTCTCTACCAGAATATGCCTTTATATGCAATGATTATGGAGTGGCCAAATTTTTCAAGGCCCTCTAATCACATCTCCATGTAAATTTAGTAATATTGGGATTTCACCTTCTAAAACTCCTCTTAATCTCAATCATGTATAATTTATCCAACCTATGATGATAAATACATAATGGCCCAAGCTCCATCTCGAGACTTGGATGTTCAATATTATCAAAAGACTTTAGCTCAAATACATGATTTTAACTAGGATGTTCATACCATGTCCATTGATCATGAATTATATCCTGAAGGTCATGTGTCTCCTATTAATTCTCCACTTCTTGATACTCTTTGGGTGGTAGAACAAATTATACCTTTCGAACCTCTAAAAATTCATGCATCTTCTCTACCACCCATAAATCCCAGCACTACATTTGATTCTTCCCCTATCAAAGAAACTAATGATATACAAATCTTATTTGATCCATCTACTCCTCGTACTCCTAAGATTACACTAGATGCCAAGCATATGGGTGTCCATTAAATACATTCTAAATATGATCTCCATGGTAATCAAATTCTTGATCTTGAGGTAAATGTTGATTATTATGGTCCTCTTCCCATTTTTCCTAGTGATGATGTTATTCTTGAATTACTTCATGCTTGAGAAACTCAAATTCATCAAAAACATCACAAATATGGAAATTTCAAAAACAAAGACTCTTGTTTCAATAGATTCATCACTAGAATCGATCCTAAATCTAATCCAACTTCTTATTTACCTAATGTACCATACCACTTCCAAGATGTAAATTCTATGCTTATCAAAGAAACTACTTGCATTGAATATGGTGCTCCATAATTCCCTTGACCAATTATAGTTTATCACAAACTCTCATATAATAAACACGATAACTTTACGTTTTTTTTAATAAATATCATGAGATATTTGCTTGGTCCTATGGGGACATTCTTGGTATTACCCTAACATTGTGGTGCACAATATAATCACTTATCCTGATGCCAAACATGTGCATCAAAATCAACAAAGATTTCCACCCAAGGTTTCCACCTTATATCACAAATAAATTATTAAATTTCTCAATGCTAAGTTTATCAAACTAGTTGTCTATTCTGAATGGGTTTCTAACATAGTTCCTATTCAAAAAAAGGTCACTATGGTTATTGACATCTACATTGATTTTCATAATATCTATCTTGCTTATCCCAAGGATAACTTGCCTCTACCTTTAATAGATGCCATTGTCAATTTCATAGCTGGTTATGAAATGTTATCTCTTATGGATGGCTTCTTAGGTTATAATCAAATTCACATTGCTCCTAAGGACAAACATAAGACCACTTTCACCATTGAATGGGGCACCTATTGATATATTAAAATTCCCTTTGGCCTAAAAAATGCCTACTATACTAATAAACAAGTAATGACTCATATATTTCATGATATTATCCATAAAATTGTAGAAACCTATATGGATGACCTCATTTTTAAGTTTAAAAGTCACAAGACTCATCTTCATGATCTTTCCATCATCTTTGATCATCTTCTCAAATAAAAAGTTTGATAAAATCTTTACAAATGCGTCTTTGATGTCACATCTTGTAAACTTTTAGGATTCTTAGTCTTTCTCTATGGCATAAACATTGACCCTACTAATATTAGTGTTATTATCAACATGCCCATCCTTCATTCCATTCTAGACATTCGCACTTATCTTGGTAAACTTGGGGCAATTAGATGATTCTTCCCAAAAATGGATTACCATATCCACTCTATCAATTCTCTTCTTAATAAAGGTAATGCTTTATAATGGTTAAATCCTTGTCAAAAAACTTTTGACAATATGAAAGAATCATTGATGCACCACCTATGCTTCATCCTCCTTATAATGATTGACCTTTAATCTTGTATACTTCTTCCACACCCATATTAGTTGGGGAAATGCTTACCCAATAAGATTATAATAGAAGAGAGTATTCCATCTACTATATTAATTGAGGCCTCATTGATTATGAGAAACATCACACAAAATTAGAATGTGATTGCCTCATTATATATTTTGTAGCTGAAAAGATTTGACATTACATGCTTTATCATAATACTTATGTCATCATTCATTCTAATCCCCTTCATCACTTCTTCTCCAAATAATTTATTCCTAGAAATAAAATTGGAAAGTGGATGGTCCTCCTTATAGAATTTTATCTTTGAATTATTACTCAAAAAGTTGTCAAAGGACAAATCATAACTAATCAACTTGTTTTAGCTCTTATACCTGCTACCAATCACCTTCAAGATAGTTGTCATGATGATAATATTCTATATATTTAAGTTCTCAATCAATATATATATCTTAAAGATTACTTTCATAACTTCACTATTGATCTTGAAGTAAGTAATCTTAATGAATCCACTATCCTCCCTGATACTACTAAACCAAAAGTAGTTATCGAAGAACTTCTTGAAATTAAAGTTGCCTTACATCAGGATGCTTGGACCCTTAACTTTTAAGGTTCTAAATGCCTCTAAGGAGATAGGGTAGGTTGTATTCTAACAAGTCATCTTATAAAAATCATCCCTTTAGCTTTTCAATTATCATTTGATGTCACTAATAACATGGTAGAATACAAAGCTTTAATCTTAGGCATGAGAGCTACCCTTGATTTATATATCCAATACTTGTATACATTAAGTGATTCCTAAATCATTTTTTTTCATGTCAACAGTGATTACCAATGCAAAAGTGAGAATCTCATTTATTATCATCAAATTGTAACTACTCTCACCACTGATTTTATTTCTTTCACCATCAAGCCTACCCTAGAGATAAAAATTATATTGTTGATTCCCTTGTTTCTTCAACATCTTTTTTTCATCTAAATGAAATTATTATAGATCCCACTTTTCTTATCCAAATAATAAAATATCCATCCTCTATTCAACCACATGATTCAATTATCTTCCACATTGAGGCTATCACCATTTTTTAAATCTTGTGGTACAAAGACATTATTTAATTTTTAGAACACCAAACTTATCTTCCCAAACTAGATTCCTATGAAAAGACTTAAATTCACAAACAATATTTTAAGTATCTATTTTGATATAACATCCTTTATTATCTCAATGCTTAAGGTATGTTTCTCCATTATGTCATGAAATATGAAATTCCTTCTCTTATTAAACAAGCACATGGGGGCATTTGTGGTGGCCACTATAATGGTCATGCTACATCCCACAAATGCCTATGTATGGGATACTTTTGGACCACTCTTGAAAATGATGCTATTGAATTTGTTAAAAAGTGTACTCCTGACCAAATTCATGATGATTTAATTCATTCAACTCTAGATAAGCTTCAAACCATCGAATCTCCTTGGCCATTCTCCATGTGGGGATTATATCTCATTAGAAAACTACCTCAATCTCAAGATGGGTATGTCTTTATAATCATAGCCATATAATATTTCACCAAGTGGGTTGAGGCTATGTCCCTTGTTAATGTCATTAGTACCACTATATCCAAATTCATCCTTAACCAAATCATTTACCACTTTGGTGTCCCTCATACTATCATTTTAGACAATGGTGTTAATTTCAAAAATAAAGATGTCAAATAGCTACGTGCTAAATTTAAAATTTATCATAAATTTTCCACACCCTATCATCCATAATGTAATGGCAAAGCTAAGGCCACCAAAAAACTTATTAATAAAATTATCCAAAAGATAATTCATGAAACCCACATGAATTAACACCTGCATCTCTATCCTGCTCTTTAGGCCTATTGCACTAGCATACATACTACGACTGGGACAATGCCATTATTTCTAGTCTATGGTTTTGAATAAATCCTTCCATTAGAATTTGAAATTCCCTCTCTCTGTATATATCTTCATGGTATCATACCCAATTAATAACTATGTTAATATCACCTTCATGTTCTCAATTTTCTTGATGAACACTATCTTTTTACCTTGCAACATAATTACTAATATAAGGCCTATATTACCAAACAACATAAAAAATGTGTTAAAGTTTGCATGTTTAATATTGGTGATCTTGTCCTTAACTTAGTCTACACTCATGACAAAGAAGGTAAATATTCCCAAAAATGGTGGGTTCCCTATTTAGTCAAATATATTCTTGGTCCAAGTACCTATCACCTTCGAACCAGTGAAGGCCATGTTTTCAAAGGGCCCCCAAGATGCAATTACTCAATAAATATTTTTCTTAATCCTTATATTATTTTAATCCTTTATATATGCTATCTATCTAACACTTTTTTCATGTTACTTACATGGGTATCAACCTCTGTAGTAGCTCTCTCCTTTTACAAACCTTAGTCCCTCCTTTTGGTATTTTGGTTTCCCTTTTTCTCATGAGTTACATTGTACCTGTAGATAGGACCTGGTCTTCCTCATGATGAAATTTTATCCTCTTTGTTTTGATAATTTTAACACACTTTTTTGGTGCCCCTTGGGTTTCCCTTTTGTGAGTTGTAGTGTAAGACCATGGATAGGACATCGACTTATTCACAAATACCATATTTTCTTATCCCATTTATTTTTCACATGCTTTGTATATCCCTTAGGTTTCCCCTTTATGAGTTACAGTGTAAGACTATGGATAGGAATTGGCCTTCTTCATAAAATCACCATATTATCATTCTTTTTATAGAATGTGTGTTTTGCAATGATTAAAAGTTTTTGATCTTTATTCTCAACTTTCGCTTTTTCTTCTTTTGATAGATGAAATTTGAATAACAAATTATGTTGCCATATTTCCTCTATTTCCATCACTATTATGATAAGGAATCAAACTTTACTATCATTGAATCCCTTTTTCTTCCTTCATCACATTTTTTTTGATTTGAAGTAATTCAAATTGTTTCATGTTTCATTCCTCTTGGTTTCCTTTCCTTTCACTCCAAATTGGATAAAACAAGGTTAAAGTCAAGATAACACATTTATTTTACCTAGATTAATGAAACTCTTAGACACCATGCTCATTGGAGTTCTCTCTATTAGTAACCAAGTCCCAAGTAATCAAATGAAAGTCATCTTTATCACCCATGTTTGGTTTTCCATATATGTATGGAGGGGGAATATAAAGTCCATCAATAAAGTTAAAATCTAAATCATTTAAAATAAAAGGTAATGATATATAAAAGGAAAAATACAAATCTCAAAATTCAAAATCACACCAAAAGATGTGATTAAAAGCACATGCCCTATCTCCAATCAAAGCTCAAAATCCATAGTTAGCCTCACACTAGAGCTAAGGTCCATTAGTATGTGGTAGGCTAGTAGATTAGAATAGGATAATTCAATAAACTCTATGGTGGTATCTATTTTCTCATGAAAGTACCCAATCTTTGTAGTAGATTGATGGCTCTATAAGGGGTCTTGAGGAACTGGGAACATGTTATGGGAAGGTAGGTCCATTTTAATTTTCATGCATATAACTTTCAGGGGATGATTTATATAATTCATTTATTGACACAAAAATTGTGTGAATAAGAGAAGTTCTTCAGATTCCTTAAGGTCAAAATTCCTCTTATTTTGGGATACATTATTTGAGTGTCTTGACTTTGATAAAGAGTTCATGTATCTCAGTTTTTCCTTCACTTCCACTCCACCAATTTCATTTACCCCCTTGATAGGCATGTGTGATTCTAAATCTATTTTCCTTTATTATACACTTCCTTCTTATTCACATATTAAAAACATGATAACACTACTTTTTTTCAATTTTATCTATCCTTAGATAAAAACAATATGTTTGATTAACTATGGATTACTTTCTTTAAACCATGGCTCTATATTTCTAGACGTGTTTTGCTAGATTTTACCATTTATCATTGTTTCACTACCTTTTTTTGTAGACACCTGAGTCTATTTATAATTTCATGTACTTTTTCCATTGTTGAGTGAGGATGGTTTGTTAGTTCTCACTCACCAATGTTGTTTTCCCTTTTATGCACCCTTTTTTCCGGTGATGTTTGAGTAAGAATTGTTAATGGTTATTTATAAATTTTGTTTTACCATTTTCTACTTGCCCATCTTTTTTTGAGTAAGGATTGTTAGTGCTTTCACATTTATATATGATTACCATCCTTTTTACATGTATCCTTGGTTTAATTTGGTGAATTTTTCCTTTATCACTTAAGGTTTACTTATTTGAGTTTTTTGATCTTTAGTAGCCTTGGATTTTCAGTTACCCAATTTAATCTAATTTTGACTTGGTATTTTGGTCTAACATAACACTTATAACCCCATCTTTCCAAATTTCCAAGTACCTCCAATCCACATAGTACCAATTATCTTGGCTTTCCTACATTTGTTTATTTTTTCTCTTTAGTTTTGTATTCTTGGGTTTGTCAAAAGTAGTTTCTGCACCCTACACAATCAAAACTACAAACACAATAAACAACCATTCAAAAATAAAGGTAGGCCTAGGTACACATTACATTTAATTTTTTATTTATTTCCATTTCCATCATTTACTTTTAGTTATTTTTTATTTAAAATACTGTAATTTTTTTTAGTCTCAACATTGTTACTATGTTCTTCCTCGAAGAACCATCCCCTATTAAACCTAAGTGACACATGATGAGCTTTGAATTTGGTATATGTATACACATAATATTTTCACACATTATCAATTACTGATGCTTTCTATCTTGTAGGAACCCATCGATTCTTAATCTCTCTAAGTGCATGCCCTAAGGAGTGCACCATGAAAAGGGTAGGAAAACCATTGGTGCTTCACAAGATTTTTGTCCCATATTTCCACTTATTACCAATCTAACCAGCTCCTAAAGACATTACTCTAATATATTACTCCTATCTTGCACATTCCTCTAATCTTTTAACTCCTTCCATACCCATTTTCCTAACCTCAAACCCCCTTCAATAGTTTACATGACTAGGTCAATTGGGTTGACCTTGTACTCTTATTGGTGAAACTCATTTATGGTCTAGCTCAACTCTTATATGACCTAGCCTGTGACCTAGTGATTCTTTGTCACTAATGATACTAGGTCTATTGGGTCAAATTTATTAGCCAAAACTTTTCAAAGGTTTTAGGGTTAAATATTCCTATATAAACACATCCATTTCACCATTATTGGAGAGACATCAAGATTTATTATTCATTTTCACTTCTTTACAATCTACTATTCCACCATTCTACTTGAGGAGTCTTATCTTAGGGTTTATACATGGAGAATATAGTCTTGTGGAGAAGTCTTTGATGATTTGACCTTTCTTAGTGATCCTTAAAAACCACAACAACCTCTTTTAAATTTCCTTTGGCTAAGGGAGAGATTGAGTCTCGATGGGTTTGTCTTCTAGGTAAGTATCTCTAAATTTACTCCTCTCTTTAGTAGATACAAGTAGCATAAGTATTGGATTTTGAATAATATTACTCTTCTTCTCCATGCATTAGGGTCTTACCTTTACATAGATTAATTAGGATTATCTTATACATGTTTAATTTTATTTATTTACTAACCCCCATACTATTCTATACACTTTGGTGAGCACTAGATTATATTTCTTTGCTTTACTTGTTATTAGTTTAGTTAATATGAAAACATAGGAATTAGTTAGGATTATTGCATAGTTTTACTTGATTGGAGGTTTTGGAACCTCCCTAGTGATCTTATTATAGTAAGAGATCCCCTAATTGTGTCTAATAGTTCCACATATTGATCATGTTCCTGATTATCTATTGTATCCCTAATCTAAAGTGTAAGTAGGATCTATCTTCTCTGATCTATGATTGATTTATAGATTTGATGTATTTCTAATTGCATACATCTTGTCCAAACAATACTAGTATTTCACCAAATCCAAGGGATGATAATAATCCACCTCTCCCAAAAGTGAATGAAAAACACAAGAATAAAGAGGAATAGAGAAAAGGAGGATAAAACATTATTGAAGATATGAATAGTTTTAATCCAAAATCACTCTTCATGAATTAGCTTATAGCATTGAATAAAAGAGCTTCTACGGAGGTCCATTATAGGAAATTTAATTACACAAAAGACAAAATTTGATCATATAAATGTTATATAAAAGAATAAGATAGAAGTTACTCCTTTATTATTGATTATTAGAGCATTTGGAAATAAAATTCACAATTGTTTAGTTTTTTTTGAATATTTGGCTACTGTGATGCCAACTTCCATTTAAAAAAAGCTTGCATTGACTCCAAGTCCATCAAAGAGGATAGTTTCATAGCTAGATAAGATAGTGGTGCTTGTAGTTAGAAAACTAAACAATGTATGCTTCTAAGTGGACTATGAAACACATGTACAAATGACTATTTCTATACTTTTAGAAGACATCCTAGAAGGATACAAACTCTTCTTTAGAAAAAGACTAGTCTAAGATGTTGAATGGTATGTAGCAATAAACTTCTTTCATATTTGGTTTCCATGGATAGGTATTGAAAACCACATTCAAATTTATCAAGAATAAATAATGATTCAACCCATTATAGATTACAATACTAAGAATGAAGAGGTAAAATATAAGTCTCTTAACCTTAGAATTTATACCTTTACAACAAATTATAAGGTACATGAACTAAAACTTTAGGGACCTTCCCAATTTTGGACTCTCTACTTCGATAGTGAAAGATCCAAGAAAGGATCAGGCACTGGTATGAAATTGGTAGACCCATAAGGTAATAAATACTTGGCATCATATATATTGAATTTATCTTGCACCAGCAATAGAGTAGAGTATGAAGTACTATTTTTGGGATTATATTTTGCTCTCAAAAATATCGTCAAATAACTACTAATATATGGACATTCATAACTTGTAATCAATTAGGTCTAAAACAAATACCAATGGTAGATGTCATACTTGAAGAGGTATAACCATAGATCTTGGTAATTAATTGAGTCCTTTAAGGACTTCAATATAGTGACTATTCTTAGAGAATATAATCATCATATTAATTTAATGGCTACTTCAACTACCAATTTAACACCATTACAAGAGTCCAAGGTAAATCAATTTTCCATTGAGCTAGTACCTTATCAATCCATTCTTTATAATGTGTAAAATTTCAAATTCTTCAATGATGACTAGTAGATCATCCAATTTTTGAATAATTTAGGATAGTTTATATCTCAAATAATTGATGACAAGGAGATCAATTATCTATGCCAAGAAGAATTAGTAGAAGGAGCCATTCATTTAAAATAAAATTGACTTCCCTTAGGAATGGTTTTTTTGGAAAGGGAATTTGATTTATATCCCCAAACACATCAACAAAGATAGATTAAAGTAAATGAATTTTAGTTCAAGAAGGAAAATGTAAGAGATGAATATGATCCATGATACATCAACATTATCCTCAATGCACTCTAGAATAAATATAAAGGGTGAAGGATTTCATCACCTAGTATAAAGATGTGATTGCATGAACATATGAAGATTTTATGTTTTTTAACCCAAGATTCATCACTCATAATTTTTTTGAAGATAAACCATAAATCATTTAGGAAAAGATAGAGGTTGGTAAATCCTATCTTGTATCCTATTATTTAGAAAGAAATGTAAAATTTATTAAATGTAAAAATAGTTTTCCCTATTAGACATTCTACCTATGTTTCCAACTTGGTTCTAGATAGGAAAAGGAATGGGGAAATTAGACTACATGTTATTTTTTAGAAATTTGAATAAGGATTATAAGAAAGACAACTATACGTTACCTTCCTTAGATGAGGTGATCTAGATAGTAAGTGGTTTAGGAATAATGCTCTTTTTGGATAGATTTTCAAGATATAACTAGGTGTTAGTTGAATAATAAGTTAGAATGAAGATTGCATTTATCACAAAGTAGGGTACTTTATGTACAAGAGGGTGACTTATGGAATAATTAACATAGGATCCACCTTTCATCAACCCATGAAACATGAATTCTAAGGGATAATAGGTAAATTCATAATCATTTACATGGATTAACTCACTATTTTCTCAAATACTAGAGCTAATCACATAGGCCACCTAAAATCCATCTTTGAAATATGCCAAAGGTTGGCATCTTGCCAAACCCAAAGAAGAGCATATTTGTTGTTATTTAAGGCAAGTTATTAGGTCACATCATCACCAAATAAGGAATTATAATTTACATAGATAGAATTTAGGGGATATCAAAGATTGCATTCCAAAACAATAAGAAGGAGCTCAGATATTTATTTGGGAATATAAATTTTGTGTAGAATTTTTTCTCAGGATTTGTAGAAATGATTAGACCTATGAATGTAATGCTTAAGCAATATGATAAATTATAATGGATATTAGAGGTCTAAAAGTATTTTCAAGACATCAAAAATGCAATATCTAAGGCCCCTATGTTGATAAGTCTAGACTTCACTAAAGATTTCCTATATTCATTCAGTTCAAAACATACCATTGCCACTATGATTACCTATAAGAAATATGAAAGTGAAATCCTATTACATGCATGAGCACAAACTTTAAATAAGCAAAGCTCATGTATTCCATGATAGATAAGAAAATATTTACCCTTGTCAAAGTGGTAAATAAATTTTGACATTAAATATTAAGGTATAATATTGTCACCATTATGTTAGATATTATTGTCAAGCTCACTTTGGGGAAAAATAAACTGGGAGAATGTAGAGGAAAATGAATTGAAATTTTTTAGGAGTTTAATATATAAATCAATCCTACTAAGATTGTTAGAGTTCATTAAATTATTCATCTCATGATTGAGCCTGACCCACACATCACCATTGAGGAGGTTTGTAAAACCCAAGTATCTAGAGGATATTAGTATACTGATATTATTTAATATTTACTCATAGGTACTTGTTCCCTAAAACTTAATAGATAATAAAAGATATATTTGAGGCTTAAAGCTTCTCATTACATGATCAGAAAGGGAGTTCTCTATAGAAGGAATTATGAAGGCATCTACATAAGATGTGTATAACAAGAAGAATACCAAGAAATTATGGAAAAATTACACTAGAAGATAGGTAGTGGTCATCCCTCTGGGAACACCATAGCCTATAATATCCATAAAATGGGTTATTACTAGCTAATAGACTTTAAAGACACACATGGTTATGTCATAATATGCCACAAATATCAAGACTTGGTAAAAAGAGAGGTACACATAACAATTTCATTGTAGCCTATCATCAAAGGAAGACTATTCACCAAATGGGGCTTGGATTTCATTGGTTTTATTAACCCTATTTTTTAGCTAGCCATAAATTTATACTCACTACCATAAATTACAACACTGATGGACTAAAATAGTAGATACAAGGCATTCTAGAGCACAAGATGTAATCAAATTTTTGGAAGAAAAGATCTAAAATATATTTAGTACCTCCATTTCTTTAGTTTATGATAATGGGATAGCATACCTATCAGCTAAATTCACTAAATGGGTGCATGATAATCAAATCACCATTAGGTCATATTCCAATCATTACCCACAATGAAATGGTTTGGCTGAATCAACAAACAAAAACTTTATTGATGCCATTAAAAATTCATTAGAAAATAAACCTAGAGATTGGCATAATCTATTAAAATATGCACTATGGTTTGATCAAACAAAATACAAGTAGGACTTTAAGGATTTACCTTACTTTTTGATATATAGATGATAACCAATTTTTTCAATCATGATTAAATTATGAACATATCAATTTATGTAGGAGTATATAGAACCAAGTGAAAGAGTGGAGTCTCAATTAGTAAACATAATAAAGATGGAAGATTCAAGGACTAAAGCCTTACATAATTTTAGTAAATATCAGGACATAGTCAAAAGGTGGTTTGATAGAAGAGAAAAATTCAAAGAATTAAAAACATTTGACCTAGTGCTTTTATGGGATAAATCCCATGAAAATAAAGGACAAAATGATAAGTTTACCCTACTATGGATTGGACCTTATTATGTTTTAGAGATCCTAGATAAAAGAAATTTCCATTTGAGGGACATTCAAGGAAACAAGTTAGCATATCTAGTCAGTGGATAGTTTTTGAATCACTAATTCATGGTTATACCATATAAATATGTATTTGAGTAACAACAAGTCTTGTGTCAAAGGTAAGAGTAGGTTAGTTTTCCCTACTTTCTAGGTTAACATTTCTTATTTTTAGCATTTTTTCCTTACCTTAGTTTAGTTCTCTTCTTTCTAGATTATATCTATTTTATTTTATGGCAATGTGGTTAACTTCCCATCATATACTCATGTAAGAAGCCAATCCATTTTACTTCTTATCCATATTAAAATTTAAGATTTTAATCTCAAGGAAAGGTCCCAAAAATAAGAATTAATATGACAAGGACATCAAACAAAGTACACAAACTAGTTTTCTTGTAGGTTTTACACCCTTGTGTTCAAAATGTTTAGAATTAGGTATGAAATAATAAAAGTTATCATGGTCATGATACCATTAAATATTCCTACTAGTTATATAAAATCTACTCTCATCACTACATACAAATTTAGAAAGTCTTCTCATTTTCACTAGATCAAATGCATGTATGTTAACACTTTTTTAAGGTAATAAAAATTTATATAGATGTATTTGGTAGGGAAAATTTTATAAAAAAAATTACACCTTCATATGTACTAGTTCATTATGATTTCTATTCTCCTTGTCTAACCACATTCTACAAAAAAAGAGAGGAAAATGAGGATCAATGCATCCTAAAAAGAGTGATCAATCAAACCTAAATAAAATCTAAAGCTGATAAAAGGCTCACATGATGAAATAATATCAATGTATCATGAATAATGCAATAATATAAGAGGAGCAAAGAAGAGGAACCAAAGGTATCTTTGTCAGGGCTATGGATGCCTATCTGATTATAGAATAATGCCCAAGCTTCCCTAATTTTAAATACATTTTAAAGAAAGAACCCAGAATGAAACTTATAGTTATCCCAAGTCCTTTCTAAAACCCTCACAATAAGGGTAAAATTAAATCACTTCATCACACACAAATTTAGGGTATGAACAAGGCAAGTATGTTATTTGATGTTTGTAGGAGTATCTTTTATGTCTCTAATTTAACTAGCATACCTATCTTATATAAATCTGTGAAAAATATGTTGGTATATATCATTCTCAAGGTGCCTATCTTATATTTGATTTGTGTTATAAGTTGAATAGGCACTTGGAGAATGATATATCTTGATCTCTTTTACATAAATTTATCTAAGATAGGTATGCTAGTAGAAACTATGCATTTTAAGTATTTATTTGACATATAATTTGAAGTTTTTCATAAAAATTGAAATATATAATATACATTACATACATAAATGTAATAAACATTACATTAAATCACCCAAAATTGTAATTTATAGAATTTAAAAATCTCTATCTAAATAGTTATTTAGTAATGATAAAAATGTACCATACCCCATAAACATCACATAAAATGTCAAATAATGAATAAGTATACATCACATAAAACATCAAATAATTAATAAGTTCACGATTTTTTCATAATTATAGGAAATTATTTTTCCTCTAAAATTTTCAATCCCTATTCCTCAACTTTTCATAAAATAGAAACTTATTTTCCATTTTTTATCTTTTCATAGTGGTCATATATAAATGGATGTAATATTCTTAGTCCTTCCAAATACTTTGCATATTATATATCCATAAATGTTAATCATTTTCTTTATCTTTGACCTCTATCAATTGTGGATTTTGAAAAGGTCAAACCTTATGATTTGTGTATTGTTAATTCCCAAGCCAACTATATGGGTAGTTGGGTTGTGCATCCTCTTTGTATTGGTGCAATTAGAACTGCATATGGAATTTCATATTTAAATTATATTCCTGAGTAATTATCAAAATTTACCATAAAATATGTTGGTGGTTCTAGTGGGGCACTCTCAGGTTTGTATATTATACTTATGATATACCCTAGAGCTCCATTTACAATACCTACTTCTATCCAAAGATTGAAAGTTAACATGATCCTTACATTGATAGAAATCAATAACTCCACATCAAGTTCATCATTTGGAACTCCCATTGGTGCATTGGCTTCCTACCTTGGTTGTAATGTTATGTGTAACTAGTCCTTTCAATGAATATAATTTATTTTATTATGGTTATACACATTATCATTTTTCGAAAACAAATGAATACAATTTTCAAACTCTTCATTCATGTATCTATCTATTCCAAAATTGGTTTTTATCATCAATATATTCCAATCATCTATTGTCAAATTTTCATCTCTCATATTTGTGAGTAGTCGATGAAACCTTTATTGGTCATCAATTTTTCCTTGTTATCTAAATATCTTGTCCAAAGTAACAACTATTTTTAATTCTTACCATAATAGTTTTTCACATTTTTTGCTATTGTATGGTGTCCTACCATTAAAAGGAGGAATCTGACCCAAATATTCAATCAAAATAATAGATATACTACCAATACATGTGTTTGCATTTTCAATAAATGTTTGATGGAGTCTAGAGTCTATGTTTTGTATAAAAATTTTCCTAATGAAGCTCATTTCACCAATCAATATGTATTTTATGTTGAGGTCATCCTCTAGGAAACTTGTAAATCTTGTTCCTTCTAACTCAACAAAATCCATAATTAGGATTCAAAGTTGTGCATGGATAGTTGAGGTAGTAATGAATATTTCAACTTGAGTTGGTGCAAGTAATAGAAGTGGAGATCACTCTCAGAATGATGCTTCTTTAAGATCTTGATGAATGGAACCTATTAGATATGATTTTATTATTCATGTTATTCTTTGAAATATCATGCATAAGGGTGAAGAATTTTTAATTTCATGAAAATGTGTCATAACCATATCAAGTGATTTTTTTGGGCACCCAAGGTTTCATAATAAATCTCTAGTGTTATATCATCATCTATAATAAAACCATTATCTTTCATGGTGATTATGAATTTTATCACTTTATTTATGTATTATTTACCTCTATATTCCTAATTCTATATTACTTGTCTATCAATATATCTTCTTCCCAACATATCTATCTCACTAATTACCATGATTTGGCCATAGTGTAACCTAGATATGATTTCCCACTCATGTTCTAGTGTGTTTTGTTGAACAAGTTGATTATCCTCATCTTCTATATCACCATGACTTTCAACATCTTCTAGATTGTTCTTCTCTCCACATGCGAATAGTTATAATTGAATGAATCCCAATTTGATATTATTTATTCATCATAAATTCTAATATTTCTTTATATATCATGAAATGGATTGTAAAATAATAACTTTGAATAATATAAATCAATACATATGTTATTCACATGCAGGTATGAAGGAAAACCTTAAAAATACTATCACTATAGTTGCAATACTCCTTGTCTCCCATTTGTTGTCTTTTTTCCACCTTGGATTATATGTCCAAGATCTAGTTGCTTCAATAAGTAATGTTCTTTCCATGGAAAAAGGCCCATTCTTTTATCCACCAATGAAAGACATTGTATGCTCTTCATGATCATCTTCTTCATTTTGTCTATAGGTTTGAACACCTAATATGAAATATTCAAGTTCATAAATACTCTACTTCTCTCTATTAATAGAAGTCCAAATAATGTGTGACATGTTTCTTATGCCCCAATGTATCTTTCAACAATTATCTTAGTTATAAGTATTCTATATACTTTTCCTATGAATTCATCAAGGTTTTTAATGTTTAAAATCCACATCAACATTTGATGATAAGTTTTAAAACTCTTCTCTGCCTTTGATGCCGACTTAGCAATGTATTTAACCATGACATGTTTGGATATAATAGGTTGTCAGTCTACATTTTATCTCAATAGCTATAATATATAGTAATTATGATAATTGACTTTATAATAATTTCTTATAGGCTCAAAATTTGTATCTCCTATGTCTAAGTCTTCATATAATTTTGATCCATTAATATTCAATGGCCATGGTGCACCATACCTAGAATAAATAATATCTCAATCACTGGTTTTTCTACAAATATTATGTAGAATATTTATACAAGTATTTATAAGACTGAAAATCTTACCTACAAACCATTTTTCCTCTTTTCTTACATAGGCAAGCACCCTCTCTACACATTGTATATCATTCTAAACAATTAATTAACTCTTCATAATCACCCTCCATATCCACTTGTGTAAATTATCTTTTATTTTGATGACATTTATGTTGCATAAAAATTTTGCATGCCTAAAATTAATGATGTATAAAAAAAAAATTAGTTACACTAAAAATTAAAGATATTGCATAAAACATAGATTACTTGATGATTGATAACATACCTTTATGTTTTGTTGGTGTGGATCTTCCCAATAATTCTAAGCATGAACAATATAATGGAAGTAATTTTTAGAATTTTTCATTCAAAATAATTTTTCCAATTAAGGTTATCCATATTTAGTTCATTTTCTAACTATATGAATCCATACACATGTGGTGAACCTCTATTTTACCATTCATATCTAGACCATTAATATTTTACTTTTATTCCTTTTTACAATATATACTTACAAAAAATTGACTATCGTAATTACATATAATGTGCCAACATATGAGTATAATCAATAATATTCTATCTTTGCTAATTTTGGGCTTCTCATGGATCTCTTGGCAAGGTTCTTGGCATCAATGCATGTAGATCAGGACAATACATGTTATCTACACTTAATGTGAATAAAATAGTAGGTGATTCCATTTGATGAAATATGTCCATTAATTCACCATAAAAATTTTACCAATATGACCTTATACCCATTAATGAGGTTCTAAACTACATCAAACAATCTTCTAGATGGGAGTGGGGTACATTATCCATATGTTCACATAACTTAGTAATAGTAATTGGCATCTCTTGAAGGCTTTTTCACATGAACATTGCACCTGAATTTTGTGTATGATGTCTCTTGATCATGTTCATCATGTAATCTCTAAATCATGGATGTCAGTCAAAATGGTGATCCCTATATCAAAATAGATGATTAAAAAATTCATGCAGATATACTCATTTTAATTGTGGTTCTATCCAATCACATATTCCATTAGGAAATAATGTTGGAAATGCCATATCCATTATTCCTAATGTGACATACTCATTTATAAGAGTTGCTCCAATCTTTAGACAATAAATCAATGATATATGATCCACCTTAGGGCTATTTACCTGTAGATGGATTAATTATATCTCCCTTAGTGAATTATGGGGTTTAGAGGCCATTTAAGTTGTGTGATCAATGATATTTATTTAATCCATCTCCATTAGTGGACCCATAAATACAACTTCATTTGTATCAGAATCAAATTGCATATAGATGAAGTTCAATTGGTTAAAGATATTTTCATTAGAGTTAGATGTAAGATTATTTAGTGTATTTTCATCAATCTAAACATATAAATAAAACATGTCATTTTATATTTTATATTTCAATGTCTTATATACTTTCTCTCTATTTATAGTAAATTTGTAATTTATTCCACGTTGATCCCTTCATTGAACTATAATCATTGAAAAATCTTTTATTCGATGTGGTAAAACCTTAGAAATTTCTTTTAATTCTTGTGGAAAATTGATTGTATGTCCTTTATATTTATATTTCCTTCTTGTTTCATGTGTCACTTATAGGATTGGGTTAATACATGCTATTAACATTTCCTCAACTTGTGTTGTGTTTGCAAGTTCTAGTGGTTGTGGTCCAAGATCCATATTATTTTATACCAAAAATTGATGATGGCATTTATCTTTTCGACATATATTATATGCATGGCCTTGAGGGGTTTGAGAAACATTGATTCAAAAGTAAATTTATTGACAAATATAGCACATGATTAGTGAATCACTATTATCTAATCTATGTCTTAAAATCATTTGAAATGTTTTCAAATATCTCCCATCTATTCCATTAGGATTAGTTATATTCTATTCTCTTTCAATTTCTATATTTTTCATTTTTCTTCTTCTTTTAGGTTACAAAGTTGACTCTTCTTATAAATCATTATTTCCCATTTCTCTTCTTCTTATAGGTTGAGGTGTTGTGTGCTCTTGTATATCTTTATTTTATGTAGTATTTTCAACATTGACATCCATTACAACTTTAAATGCATTATTTGATTTTTGGAACACATTATTTATTGATATCAAGTTTGCTTCTTTAGAATTGATGTCAACATTATGAATCGATCATTGGTAGTGCCTTTGAGATGTTTCACGATGAATTTATTATTTATATTGTCTTTCTACCACAGTTAATTGATATGAATGCAGTAATCTTTGTAATTTTTTTCTTAATACATATTGTTCATCTTGATATGTTTATGATCAAATGTCTTTCACCTTATCTGCATGTTTTCTCTTTTCTACTTCTAATTATTTAGTTACCAATTCACCCATGCATTATTTATTCCTCTCTTTTTACATATATCATTTGTTGTTGTCTTCATCTATGATATTTTCTTTGTTTTTCTCTTTGATATTATCTTCATTCTTCATTTGAAAAATTCAATTTTGGTCAAACTAGATCTATACAATTTTTAAATAAATCATATTAGATCAAATATAGATAACATATTACATTTGATCATTATGGGATATGTAAATCATATTCATAATTCACAAATATATAGAAACATAAAATAAAATAATTGATGAATATATAAAAAATCAAATATATATATATATATATATATATATATATATATATAAATTTATTATAATGATATTTAAAATTTTGTGTAAATTAACCAAACTAATATACTAAAAATAACCTAATTAGTAGAGATATACAAATAATTAATATCTACTAATTTGGTAATCATATATAGTTAAAAAAAATATCAAATTATCAAAATTAACCTTAAATCATTATAAGGGTAACCTAAGGATATGTTCTAGCATACCTATATTCACCTAGATAAATAGTTGATCTTACCATAAAATTGATTTACCTGAACTTATAGTTTATGTTCTAGCATACATGGACTTATAGATTTACCATAAATACATAACATAAATTATAGGTACATACAAATATTTATGGAGACTTTTTATAAACTATAAAAACATGAAGAGTTGTAACATAAACTATAAAATCAAAATACATAGTAATGAAATACATAACATAAACTATAGTTTAGGGTTGTTAAATTTATCATGTTTTTATAGATTTAAATATGCTAAATAGATAAATCAACTATTTATCTATTTACTCTTCAGATTTTTCAAATTAATATAGTAAAATTAAATACATGTACAGTGGGTCCCTCTATGCTCTTGGATGATTAACTAGGACAATTGTCACCAATATCAAAAAACTCCCATCTCACTACAAAAACTGCACAAATAACATGGGTTCAATTCCCACTAGATATACTTAAATCCAGGTTATTTTTGGTGCTTTGAAATACTATAGTCAATAAATGTGTACAAATATTACACTTAAGGTTCTATATAAAATTTAATAAATTTGATAAATTAATAATTGATGTTTCTATTTCAAAGTGATTGACTTATAAATAGGTGTAGGAAATTTTATGTTGTTTTAATGATTAAAATTAGAGGTTTGGTGCTAAATTATAGACAATTTTTATAATTATAGTAATGATTGAAGTAATAATGTTTATTATTAGTAATATGATGGTATATACACAAACTAAAAACATGTTATGTTTAAATTCACTTTCATAGTAATGAATAACCATGCTTTCTTGTAAAAGTGGAACTATCCTTTTTCATGTTCTGGTATTTCACCAAGAAAGACTGGAAGCATGTTTTTTATTTTTATTTAAAGTGTGTTAATGAGAAAGCAATAAATTTAGAATTTAAATACATAAGTATGATTATAATATATTTTAAATGTTACTATTAACAAACTTCACTACCAACGTACCTAAAATTTTGTGGAGGAAGAAAAGTATAGAAATCTATTACCTCCATAATTACCAAATAAACTGTACATTACAAAAACTAGAACAAGGGATATCTATTTAGAGAAATGTGTAAATGGGAAATAAAACTTTATGAGATCAGTCATATACCAAAAAATTTAAGGGTATTAAGAAACACATTACATGTAATCACAATAGACATAAAAATATAAATAATAATGTTTCAAGAGACCATGAGAAAAGGGGGAGTGTGACAGGTACAAACAAATTTATTTAAAAATTCCCTTTAAATAAATTAATAACCATTTTCTAAGGGAACATTTAGAAAATTGGATTTATCTAGTATACATTATAATTGATTGCAACAAAGAAATAAAGATTAGATAGAACATATTTACTTTTTTTTTTTTAAAAAAAATTATGTGTTTTTCTATTGTCTTATGTATTTTTAATTCACTATCTTGGCTTCTTTGATTTTATGTGTGTTTGATTTTTGATTGATTTGATTTGAATTTATAATGTTTCAAAATTCATTTAGGCTAATTTAATTATTGGGTCCACTGTTATCAATTTCTTATTTATATTATGTTCACTATTATCGAATTTTATTTATTTATATTAAATTGAATTTAAAAAAGATGTCAACCATTTTTCCTTACATGAGCATGACATCAAGATATCCCCTTCCCCATATCCCATTTTAGAACACCTCTTGGCATAATTATTCTCTTGTGTAATGGTTCATGTTTGATTTGGAATTTCTAACCAAAGGTTCTAGGTTCTCTAATACTTTTGAGTATTCTCCCTATAAATTTTCTATTTGTTGTTCTCAACATACCCCCTTCTAGTTTTTAGAATGGGGACCCATTATATTATGAAAGGTCAAGCCCTATTTTGAAAATATTCTTTCATATGAGCTTTATATGTTACATCTAACTTGGTTATTCAGTAAACACAAATGGATATGTTGTGTTTATTTGGACTAACCTATTAATACTCTTTAGAATTTTTACATATACACAGTTCGAAAAGTCTCAAGTTTCATAGAAGTTAATCTTTGAGACTTTTATTCAAAATTCAGTCTTCACCATTCTCTGATCCTGAGCACTTATGATAGCCTTCACAATAACGTTATTCAAAACTTTTGTTTTCATATTTTGTTTTTAGGTTTTATTCAGAAATTCTATTTGCATGTTGAGTTTTCACAACTTTATCCACCATGTAGCATTTGGTCTTCAACATTTATGTTTTTTTCAAAATTTCTCTTTAGAATTTTAGTCTTTAGAACTTTTTATATTAGGCAAAAAGTATTCAACATTTAAATCTTTAACAAAAATGGTGGACATTTGGTATTTTGAGTTTTATCTATAGAATTTACTCTTCATAACCCATTATTTGGCAAAAATGTTTGGAAAAATTAATCAGAGAAATATTTCAAAATATTGTCTTCAAAACTTTTGATTTGGAAGGTCTCTGCCATGTAGAATTTGGTATTTGGAAAAAGTCTTTGGAAAAAGTTTTAAGAAATTTTGATTCAGAATTTAGCCTTTGAAAAAGAAAACTCATATAGCCTTCATAAAAGGATGCCTACCATAGGTCTTCAAAACTTTTGTTCAGAAGATGTGTTCACTTCATTTGAATTCAAGATAACTTAATTTTAATGTAATATCTAACTCTTGACTACTGAAATCATTTATGAGGTGGTGAAATTTAAAGTGAAAATAGTGATGGAATCACACTTTGTAGAAGATAATGATGTGGCATTCTTCCGAACATATACAATGTCTACATGGTATACCCACTAGAATAAAATGGCAAAGTTTAAATTAAGTGAATTAAATGAACTTAGAGATGTTAGACATTAATGGAAAAAATATATAATTGAATGCCAAAATATATATCAATGAATTGAAAATAAATGTCATGATCATTGATCATAAACAACTCCAAGCTCATTTACATCCATGAGAACAATCCCTAACTACCTGCATCTAAATTATCATGTGCATACAAAATAATTAAGCCACTAAAACAAAGAAATATAACTCTATTAGCTCAATGAATTAAATATGGATTATTCATCATCTAAGACATTTAGAGGAGCCATATCACCATCTAAATTTTTGATCAAGGAATCAATACAATACAAAGACATCATTTTTGATTCATTAGTATTTAATGATGAGTATCCCAATTACTATACATTATGGGACTTAATTCACCAAGTAGATGCACATACATGTGAGGAGAAATTGATGACTACATAAAGGAAATTGGCTTTCATCCTAATTCCTCTCAAGTGACAAGGATTGCATTTCATAACAGCCAATCCCAAAGTTATGCCATGTATATACCTACTACAAGACCTATTATTTTCTATCAAGGTGACTAAAGGTGCTTTCTTATATCAGCTAGAGCACAAAAATGTCATCACCTGCATCTCAAGAGACACATTTCAAATTTTTTTATATTTTCTTATTGTATATGTAACATATGATTTGCATAGATTGGTTACACAAAAAAAACAATTCAATTGACAAAACATTAAGAAAATGAATCATTCCTGGAGAGACCATCATCCTCAACTAGAAGTAACCAATACCTATAACAAAGTTTTGGATGTGAATCCAAATTTAAATGGGCCTCATAAAATATTTATATGGCTACCCTAGCATTGAATTCATTTGAATTGAGTGGGTTCCACTACTAGATTTACTCATGACCTTAGAGCTAACATTTATTCTGGGAGAGGTAATCAACACTAAGTTGTAACAACAAGTTCTACACAAAGATAAGAAGTCTATTAGAGGCCATTTTTATATGATTTCATACCTCATAGATGTTGTAATAAATAGTGTATACATGCACAATGGGTCACTTTGGAGCCTAGCTCTAGATTTTATCAAGAACCATATATGTGACTCTTATTCTTTCACGCATACATAGGCCTATACCAAAAACATAAATTAAAATTTAGAGGACATATACCCTTAGTTTTGGAGGGATATTCATGAATCTCCACTACCTAGAATATTTAGGAGAATAGCTAACACACTAATGCCAATAAACTACTGGTTGTATCCTGACTACATTGTGATCATGGTTACTAGTCACAAAGTTACTTCCCTGCATCTCCCTAAACATAAACTAGAAAAATTAGATTAGTAGGAGATAGCCTTTCCATTATGGTGGTGAATTGATTAATATTTAAATAATAAAATTAAGAGTGCATTCCATGGATCCCATCTAATGATTGGCAGGATGTGTTACATCAACCCTAAGCACTTTTGGGAGATTGGAAAATTCATAGAATACTACTCATTATCCACCCTAACATATAGAGACTAGGACAATAATGGTATAATTCTAAATCATATTCAAGGACTTGGTATTCCATACCAAAATGATCCTTATGACCATGAATTATTTTTTCTTAATTCCAAGAGTCATACCCAGGTCCTAGAGAGGGCATAGATGGCTAGAATGGGTAAGGAAAATTTGAAAGTCATCTAAAGGGAGCCATCAATTTTAATTACAGATGCACATATCAAGGTCCTACCCTTATATGTATTAGATACCATAAATATTTGGATCAATATACCTTCCAAATCATCAATGAAACATGGGTAACCTTTTCAGACATCACCCATGGTGATGAAGATTGTAAATCAATAGCCTGGAGTAATAGTAGCTCCCAGCATTGTAACCACCCTTAGGAGAGATGAAGATGAGCCAATTTTTATTGAGTCCTTAGACTCAAAATATCATAATCATCCTATTATTTCTTTATCATAAGTGACTATAATTTTAGAAGTCTCAACTTCCCCCACTCATGTGGTTTTACCCTCAATAGAAAAGGTGACTATTTACTATAAGAGAAAACCAAGAGCACAGGGGTCTCCTATAATTCTAAGTACTGAATCATCATCTATATAAGGAAAATTAAGGTATGAACAATAATATATAGGAGGTGAGTCCACTAATAAATAGGAAGAGTTATAAAGATCCAAAGTCTTAAGCCTCCATAAAATTAAAGGGAAGGCATCAATCCAAAGAGACCAATTAGATGAGGATGTAATCTCAACTATCTTTATAGTTCCTTGTGTTTCTATAACCCCAATTGTATCAATTATCTCTCCTATGTCTATCTATTATTTTGATCATATTTTTCTTAGTCCTAATTATTTACCTACCCTTGTGATACCTAAGGTAGAATCTATTTTTTCTAATCCTAGTGTCCAAACATCCTTAGTTATTATGAAATTTGAATATGTTTCCTCAAGTTCTATTGTATCCACATCCTCAATAGTTCCTACCATTATAGTTGTGTCATCATAACCTATTTTCCGCAATTAAATTATGGTTACCCCCACCATTACCTTAACTACTAATACTGAAAATGTATCATCCAAGAAATCTAGGGGAGCATTATCAAGTTCATAGTTACATGTGCCATCCACTCAATTAGGCTTGTCAATGCCTTCTTCCAGTTCTTCCCAAAATACCACTATACTATCATCAAATTAGAATGGTAATAAGAAGCAAGTATATATATTCCACCCTTTTCCCCAATATGGTGGTGTGGATTGCTCCAAGATTTTTTAGCCTTCTCTTTTAGATCCATAACATACAAATGCCTTGAAACAATCTCTAGGGGACTTATTTATTGATACTAACATCTAATATGCTTAATAAAATAACTCAACTCAACTAGTAATCCCATAATGGTTAGTGTATCTATAATCTCAAGCTTCACAAAGGATAAAACTCACCATCACTAATCATCCCATAGTAATCTCAATTTTTGACAAATCCATAGGGAGTATATAGAAAGTGAAATAAATAAAAATTGAAGATGATGCTATAAGGGTTTTGATCCTAAAATAAATACAATATGTTTTCTCCATTTCAAAGAGAAAGAATAGGAGACTATGACAATCTCCTTATAATGAGGATTTTAGGTCTTATATTGAAACATAAAAGGATGCTTTTTCTTGAGATCTATAAAGGGACAAAATAACCAAGAAGAGAGATAGAGAAAGAGTTCAAACATGCCAATAAACAATAACAAACTATCCATATTCCTGTGTAAATTGAAATAGATGTACAAAGTACAAATTTAAGACTTTACAAAAGTTTGGATGCATTTCTTTAGTGAAGGCTAAATTATCCCCTCAAATTATTGTAGCTAAATTTTTTAATTCTCTAAATGAAGATGAGAATAAATTAAAATACCTTATTTTCTACACAATGAATAAGGCATATAACTCTCCCTCATTGGTTCTAGTGTGTCTATAAAGGCCACAATGGTGGCCTTTTCATAAAAAAAGGCACCAGCTAGAAGGATCCTTCCTCCATCTCTACCAGACCATTTCAAAAAATTGGAAAACTTTCCCCCCAAAGATAAAGAACCTATCTCACCTTTAACAATATAGTTCGTAAACAACTGGGACATTGCTCAACATTTAAGCTCCCCCTCAAAATCTATAATTCACAAACATATAAAATGGAAGGCTCTAGTGAAAATTTGTGTGAAAATAAACTTTGATAGTGCTTATAAAGGTAACTCAGTGCCTACAGGTGGAGGAGGAGTCATAAGAAACTCAAAAATAGAGATACTAGCCACTTATGCAAGGCCCATGGGAACCCAAAAAAATCACCTTGTAGAGGCCAAGGCAGTCATTTAGGATATCTATTTAGCTTCTAGAATCAATAAAAAAAAATCATCTTGGAAGGTAATTCATTAAATATCCTAAATTCTATAGAAGGTAAGATAACCCCCTCTCATACTATCAAAGACATCATCAATGATGCCAAGTGAAGGGGCATGCCTCATTTTCAAATTATTCATACCTACTAGGAAGGTAACAAGATAGCATACTTTCTCACTAGCATTGGAGTATAACTCCATATTTTAACCAACTATCATGATGCAAGTAATGTTCATAATAACATCATTAAATTCTTATGGAATGAAAGTATCACTATTTGATCAAGACATCATGTCACCATATGCATGTAATATTTCATTCAATAGGTGGATTTTAATTATGATGGTCTATAATTATGTTCATATGAGGAGGCATAATTTCTATAGGGTGATATTGGTAGGCCTCCCAAATAATATATGAATTATTCAAAATATTCCATCTAGAACTTTTTGCCTATGAGTATTAGCTCTATTGACACCACTTCAATTGGATGCAATAGGGAAAGGATTTATCTCATTTCATTCACAAAAGTATAGGGTGAGAAAAAATTCTAGAAGAAACTCAAACATGGGGGTTTCACCAAGTTTACAAAAATAATAATAGATCATAATGAAAAAGTAGCCCAATATTTTTTAGCAGCCTGGAACAAATGCAAGGTGACCATTTGTGGCATAAAAATCACTATTACAAATTAATTTATTAGGGAGGCAACTGATATGTCCTATGAGGGGACTAAGGCATTCAAAGACCAAATAAAGAAATAGGAGTTCCTATAATGATTCTTTCAAATGATAAAGTTTGTGAAAATTGATAAGAAAGGGTTTCCTTGGGTAGATCTTCCTCATCACTGGCCTGAAATCTATCTCTAAGTTATGCACTATATGACCCTTGAAGGTAAATACACATTAATATTTTATCACCATTTATTGTTACCAAATAACTTTATTGGTTATAAGATAAGTCTACCTTTCTTTCTAATTAAATATCTTGAATACACTACTCTGGCTCATCAATTAAATGAGACAAACCCTATCCTCCACTAAGGGCTAATCTTCCTCATCAAACATGACCAAAACATACATAGTTGGGAGGTCCCCCAGAGGGGATCCTCTATTGAGGATGACTCCCTAGAGGTAAATCCCACCTTAAGATCCTATCGACCCTCTAAGAGTACCCCACAAGCTAGTCTTTCTAAATCCCCTACCAATGACCTTCCCCATAAGATATTCATACCCAAACCCAAGATGATAGCCATTGATGTGGGAAATTTTGAGGAGACAACTCAAAAGGTAAATCCTTTTTGTCAAAAGAGATGAAAGGTAATAAGGTGTAGTTATAGAAGTTAAAATCTAAGGTACAAGTAGTAGGGCTATTCCTCACCAATCTTATATAGGAATGGAATGCTATTCATAGATAGGTCAAGTCCATGGTGAAATCTTTCATCTAGTCTTCTAAAACTACTCAGACCTCTATTAAATAGCTACCCACGACCTTGGAAACCCCTTTACCTAGTTCCCTTAAGGTGGTCCCCATATAGAGGAATCCCCTATAGTTCTAAGGGAAAAAGAGACTTCATATGATCTTTCTAGGAGAAGTAGTAGAAGGACCTAACAACCACACATGGTCTAATATTTCAAAGGTTAAGGAGGACATCCTACTGAAGAACACCAAAGTTGAAGACCTGCTGGAGGGACCCCCATCCTAATCATTATTTTTATTTGTGTTTTCCATGCTTTTAGGTTTAGTCTAGTTGGATTTTGATGTTTTTGGGTAGCCTTTATCTGGCATGTTGATACTTTCTATATTTTACTTTCATGGTTCCAATATCCCTACAAAACCTAGTTTTTTACCCTATCAAATAAAAAAATAAGGCATATATCCATCTAAATTTAATGACACCATTGGAGGTTTCAAATACCATCAAAGTAGTTGTCATTCAAAAATAATAAGTGAGAGAATGTGCAGCAACTACAGAATTAATTATATCTAAATATGCACAACACAAGAAGTTTATTTTAAAAATTCTTGAGGATTTAAAGCTTTCACAGGAAAGGGATTCTATCGGTAAACTATTAAGTAGATACAGTTTTGAACAGCTTCTCCAACAAACCTCATCCAAATTTAAGTATAATTTTAAAGGATTATTATTATATGAGATTGAGTCTAAATTAAATTTTACACAAAATAAGGTCAAAGAGGTGGATATCTTTTGGATCAACTTCAAGAACATCAAATTCAAGCATGCATGCCCAATGGAGGAAATAAGCAAGGTACAATTCCCCCTAATTTTGAATACAAACATCGTAAGGTATCAATATGATATTAGTTTTAAATATTACTAGGAATTGGAGGCTACAAGCTTTGTGTTTCCAACTACTTCAGTGCCTCCACCCATGATGACATGTATATCCATGTAGTCATCAAGTGTAAATAAGCCTTAGTTATTGAAGGATAATTTTTTTATGTAATATTACATATATGATTAATCAATGTAATTATATATTAATTACAATTGATGTATATAACTAATAGTTATCTTGATAAATTTATAAGCATGCACACATTACATGGCATCATTCCAAAAAACTTATTTTTGACATAATTATAATTATGCATGTAGTTTTGGTATTAAAACTAAAACATAGGTTATAATTACTACATGTAACTTTGAGTTTGTATGTACTTGGAGGATGAGGTGACCTCTCCCAAAGTTTATTTATACATATAAATCCCTCATCTTTAAGGGTCATAAATATATCAATATAGGAAGAAGTCATTTTAATTATCGTGCAACTATGTGGATGTTTTTTCCTTCCATTTATATGTAATTAAGGTTTTATTTTCTTTGGTTATTTTAATTTATTAATTCAAAGTGTGAAATAGCTACAAAGAATTCCTTTTGTTATCATTAGTATATGATAATTTTAGATGTGCAAAAACTATTGAATAGTTATCAAGTGTTATTGATTTCATGAAATTGGTTGACTATATTAATTTTCTAAGTGTGTAGGAGTGTCTCCATTTGATATAGTATTCTAGGTGTGATCCATAGCTACTCTAGGTACCTTTGTAGTTTGAGTTGTAATATATTGAGTAAGGGTGTGAAACATTTAATCTAAAAGTATCATCCTTCAATTTATATCTCTAAGTTTCCTCTACCATTTCTTCCTAGACAACCTAACTATGTTTATATGTAAGTTTTCAAAAGCTATAAGCAACAAACATTAGTTCTAGAAATTCTTATCCACAAAAAAACTAGCCTAGAAAGTAATACCTTGAGACCATAGTTACTTTTTATACTCTACCCTTACCTCCTTTTTGAAGTTTATTTAATTGAGATCTAACCACTTTAGAATAGTATCCATCCATCCAACCTAACTAGGTTTTAATTTATTTATTAGGATTCATTTCACTACAAGCACATCTAATTAACAACATGCATCCTCAACTTGCTATTCCATGATCATGTTGTTTAACCCATACCTGAAACTCATGCCCTAAAGTGGAATTTACATCCATATATATCCTAAAACATTAATGGATACCTAATTAAATATGAGGGTGTATATAAGACCCACATAAAAAAAAATTCATATTAAGTATTAATTTATACATGTTTCATTATAGGTTTATAGGAAACATATTTTAGCATGTGGAATATATCCAAACTTACTCTACATAGGTAAGCTTAGGTATAACTCTCTTTATCTTACTCTAGTACATTCACTTTGCTGCATTACTAGAAAAATGGAAAATTTAGTCAATAAACTTTACATTTAACATTAAAATAGTGTGCTTGTGACCACTCCTCATACACACTTAGCTCATGCTCAATTCCATAGTTCTAAATTAGCATTTATATACTTATATGTAATTGACCATTACAATTAAGTAACTATGATACTTTATATTCATATTTCTTATTCCAAAAAACCTAAGATCATCCCTTGACTAATTCACATTTTTAGATTAATTGTCTCTACTTCTAAAATAAGGTTGTTCCTTTGGGACTATCCTATTTTTCAATAGTGTTTGAATCCAACGGTTTCATCCTCCCACTAAAAAAAACCTAATTTATAAAATTCAAATTGTAATAAAAAGTCATCCCCCATGTTTTACAAGTCCCATTCGATGAATTTAGAAAAAGACCACTCTCTAAGAATATTTTCCATTCATTTATTCACTAGATGCTAAAAAGGCTTTCATATTTCAAACATCATAATTATTCTAACTTCCCATTGAGATCAAATCATATATTATTCATAATTATGCACCCATACAACCTAAATATCCTTAAGCTAATTATAGATACACCTCTAAGGTCACAATCTATTGTTGAATCACTTAATTACAGTAGGATTGTACCAATATAAAACATTATACTAGTATTTCACACAAATTACTATAACATGGGAAAAATACATGGATTTTGATCAATACTTAGAGTATTGGTGTAAAATTAATTCTAAACATAGGAGGTGTTGATGTTAAGCAAAACTTTGAACACTAACCTATTTTTTCCATTTATTCCATTTATTCCTCATTGTCTAATAATATAGGGTTCTATGTGAATAATAATGTACAAAATATATTTTGTAGAAACTTAAAGATATAAAATCACACACACATGACCTATATATGAAGGTGTACTAGTATAAATTTATAGAGAGAAAAAATACTACCAAATACCTTCACACCCTACATACAACAATGCAATCTGACCTTATTCAAATAACATAGTTTTGTCCTAGATCCAAGTGAATCCCTGTTATTTATCCATATTCATCTCACATAGTCATAAATTTCATCACAAAATCATTGTTTTAGTCAATTACATCCAAGTTTTAGCTAATTTATTTTCACTTTTTAAAAATCTTTCCATAAATAACAAGCTCCAAATCATTCTTGTGTGATTTATTACATAGTTTATACATTTTAATTTTACATAGTAGTTTATCTTAATTGGATTAACATTATGTTTAATTTCAAAAAAATTATAAAAATAAGTCTCATAAATTTATTTTAAGTTAACTTAAAGTAAAACTAACTTCAAAAGTGAAGGCTTTAAAAAGACTTGAAGGAAATTATTCAAAGTATAAAAATGAAAACATACAAGTAGAAAATATATTAAGTTAAATTTTTATAATGTGATTTATAATCTAAAATATATATAAGATATCTATTATAACTTTCAAGAAGACCAAACAACACATTCTCTAAAGGTAAAGGGTCCATTTTGGCACAACCAGGGATATCCAAGTTGATTATTTGATTTATAAACTAATTGTCTAAACATGGACAAGATTATTAATATTTTTAAGAATAAAAAATAAGAAATTTACTATTTTTTTATTTTTCCCAAATAAAAAATAATACTTCATACATTATTCAATGAGTTGTTGAGTTTTCATTATTTGCAACTTTCTCTTCTTAAAACTGTTGTAAGGTAGTTATGAAATTCATGATTTTCTAATAAATTTTTTATTTTATTTTTATCATAACTTTAATTCAATAATTATTTTAATTTTTCAATTTTACTCTCTAAGTTAAACAATCACTTTTCTTTTCTATATTTACTATTTTTATGTTTATTTCAGTTACTAACTTTAGACTAGTTTTCTTCTTCTAGTATTATATATTTTTTATTACCTCAGTTTGCATCTCTTTTTAGATTAGTGATCATTTTATTTTATTTGTTTCATGATTTTATTTTTATATTATATTTCAGTATCATATTTCTTATTTCCTTGTTTATTTTTATTTTTTGTGTCAATTTTTATTTTCTTTCTTGTTCTTTGAATGGAACAATAAGGAAGTAATATAGATATATCACTCACAAAAATAAGATATTTTGATAATTGAAAATTCATCATAGTATTTAATATTTTAATTAATTACCTCTTAAATATAAAAAATATCCATTGGATAGTGTTAATAGCACTTGGTGAAGCTCTAATACCTATTACTAAACAAATACTATTTTGGAATATTTCGTGTTGATTGTGATAGTTGTTGACTATTTTGACCACAAGTCAAAATAAGTGAACCCCCTATAGTAAAAAAATTATATATGGGTCTTATAAGATCTTATATGGTGTTTCATGGTCCTAAAAATGTCATTTAATGTGTTTTTTACCTTGTTCATAGTCAATTTTTAGTCCTTGTGTTATTTCATGTCATATAGGGTCATATTTGAGCCATTAATGAATTTTATAGTCTTCCATAGTATAAAAGTGTTATAAAGAATATTTAAAAGTAATTAATGTCATTTTATTGTTATAAATGTCAATCCCAACTAAAAAATTGGAGGTTTCTCTATTAGAATAAGAAAGAAGTTGAAAGAGAGGAAGTTTGTGTAGTTGTACAACTTCTACAGCAGTTGTTGCATGTGTGGAAGACTCTAAAATGACTCTTAATATTACTTGAGTTAAATTATACACTTTATATTATTTGGAAGTCCAAAAATTGTCCTAAAACCATTATGTTCCTCCATTGCTCTTCTTTGCATGAAGAGATAGTCAAATGGTTTTCTCATGTTACGGCCAATAGGAGAGGAATCAAGTTAAATGCCTTTGAGGAATCTTAGTAAACTTTTTATAATTAAAATCCATGGTATGAGTTATAATATTTTTTTCTTTTAATTTATAAACCAATGCTAAGAAGTTGAATATTCATTTATGATTACTTATCCCCATACCCTGCAAGTTTCCTCTTTGTTCAAATTGGTCCATACAAACCAATTGATGAAAGTGTTTCTATAAGATGTGGACATTCTTATATAAAAAATTTCATCCTTTATTTCATGTGTGGAGGTGATTTTATGAATAAAACATCTTAGTTTGTAGTTAAAAACTCCATTGGGGTTGTATACTAGTATGTTCGTTTATTGTAGAGTTATTTTCATGGATATGGATTTGAACATAGATAGAATGTTAAATTAAACCTCACACAATAATGTTACAAGTTTCCATTCATTAAGGTCCTTGTCTTAAGAGGATTCCTTATGTGATGCAAGGCCTAAGAATTGTATATAATTAAACATCCTACAAATAGTCTACCTACATGTAGGAGAAGGAATCCTTGTATAATCATGATGATCAAAGCATGAAGGTTTCAAGGTGGTTATAATTTTTAAAAAGTTAAATCAACATGTTAAAATTTTCAAACAGCTTCAAGATTGGTTGTGATAGCCAATTCTTTACCCAATACCTTGTAGCCTACATATGCACCTACAATGGTTTGACTATGACTCCATAGAGGTTTGTGAGTTTGTAATATAAGTGTTACAACTATTTTGAGATCCTAAACAAGTTTATAAACATTGAAATCATCATAGAATTAGTGGTGGAGATCTATGATGGTTTGTAGAACCACTCTACCATGTATGTAGTCATATATCATATATTCACATATAGACCTCCTACATATACACCTATAGGTGATCCTAACATGGGAGTGGGAAATTTAATATTACATGTCTATTATTTTTTTGACCTAAAATAAGGCCTAGGATAATTTAAAATTCCATTTTGATAGTCCTAAATTCATCATACTATAGACAAACTTGAAGAGTCATGCTCATATGTGTAGAAAGAGTTTTAGAGGCATATTACCTTAAACTTTATAAAATAGGGATCTTTCCTTATTCTAATCATTTCATGGTAGGGTGAAATTAGGTATGGATACATTATAATGACCCCATCATTTATCCCACATGTAATAAAAATTAATTTCAAAGGAACATTAATGTTTGGCAAAAGGAGAGTGATGTAAGAAGGTCCCTATTCTAGTAAATATTGTATGTTTTCAATATTATCTACAATATTTAAAAACATAAATGACCATATTATTCTAAAAGGACACAATAATTTCATAACTCATGACAAATTAATCCATTTGGTTTGACATATCCTAAATAGATTTAATGAAGAGTAAATTAAATGAGCAGTCTAAGTTACCTTTTAGTCACAAAATGATAACTATAGGTTGACTATAACATGATAGTGAATTTGAAACATGAGTTGAGGTATTGGCAAGTCTTAGAGTATTGTATGAGTATGTTTAAATATAAAATGGGCCTAAATTATACACTAAGACTATATCATAAAAGAGTCACCTACATGGGTCTTTTTGTATCAAAAGGACCACCTACAATTGAATGGTATAATGATAGGATACTAAGGGTATACAACTTATAGATTGACTAGACCTATGGGTAGAGAAAAATTTGAATGAACTCAAGAAAATATGAAATGAGTTTTAATTTTTGAATAAGATATAAGGGAATTGAACACCAGGGTCTAGCATAAAATGTTCACCTACAGATATGTCTCTTTTTCTAGTAAATAACATAGTTACATAGTCTGCAGACTAAGACTAGGTATTGTAAAGAGTGCAAGATGGGAGTTAATAGAGGTTGGTAGTGGACTAATTTTTTTGAGATGAATATTATAGTGGTGATTAATATCCCTATGTAGTTCCTAAATAAAAGGGACATGATAAATCAACAAACCCAACTCTATTCACAGTTTATGCACAGTCAGTGAGTTCAAGAAGCCTATCTTAAAGTTTTTTTAATAATTGAGGGGTTTATAAACATGAAAAAATTAGGAAAATTGGTAAAAAAAGGTTCCCATAATCTATCCAAGCCTCTCATAACCTCAAAATGACTGAGTATATAGTCCTTGTGTTCTATCTCAAATAAAGGGCACTCCCAAAAAGTGCAAAACTATAGGTTTAGTGTGGAGATAAGAAGGAATACGTAGGTATATATTCGATCAATATAAGGAGATGTAAAAGGGTGAATTAAACATGAAAAAACACAAAAATTACCTCTACAAGCAATATTGACATTCAGTGGTGGCTATGAGAAACAAAACATAGACTAAGCTTACTAGGTCTAAAGCCCTAAAGGGGTCTCAATACCACTTTTAGGGTCAATTTAAATTTCCTACATATTTTATGACTTATAGGTGGGACATAATGTCTTTTTGTTCCATTATATTGTAGATATTCATCATAATTTGGTCAAGCTTGATGTTTTAACTTCGGTCCTAATAAAAATGCAAGAATGAGCTCAATAGGACACTTTATTTCACTTGAAAGTATATGGACAATGTACATGGAAGCTTTAGGAGTTAGGAATAGTTATAATGGGTACTATATCCCTAATTTTTGGAATTTATCCAAGGCTTGGATGTCACAATTTTATGAACTATCTAGTTAAACCACTTAAAACCCTCTAAAACCCTTGCTTATGACTTGATGGGAAATAAGTGGTTATAAATGCATTAAATAGGGGTATTTTTGTCAAGAAAATTATTTTTAATTATATATAAATCCATTGGGATCATTCCCATTAGATTGGCTTGTGTCTTATTTTTATAGATAGGGTATAGAATTGGTTTTCTTACTAGATTTTGATGTTTTAAATGTGTAGAGGAGTCTTAAAGGATAAGGATAACTTTTGTAAATCAAGTGGGGCATAATTTAACCCTTATTTTTCATTTATTTCTTCAAAATGGCACAAAATTATCTCTACAATCACCTTCACTTTAGGAAGTCTATGGAGGACAATGAGAATGGAGGGTGATCACCAACTAAGAAGGTAATAAGTCCAATTGGGAGGAATTTAAAGGTATACCTAATGGATTTTGAGGAAATAATAATATTTAAAAGTTTCATATCACCCCATACATGGATTTTTTTCTTAAATGGAAGGTCACTTCAATGAAAAGTGTGAGGAATGAGTGAAAGAAGAATGATGGTGACTACAGGTAGTGAAAACACTTGTCTAGAAGAATATTAGTGGTTAAGGACATACCTAATGTATTTTGGATCTTATTATCAACCCCAACATCATATTTCACATGTTTCAACTCTTCATATTCTACTTTGGAGTGCTCAATAGAATCCAAATGATGGAGGTAGTTTCTAAGAAGGTGGTTGAAGGGTCCTACGCTAGTTTTGAGGAGTTTTCATGTCTTGGAGGGACATTTTTCCAAAGAGACCTTTCATGGTTTTTTTCATACTCTAATCCTATACAACATAAATAATTTTCATGCCTTGAAAAGTGGCATTATGACCCATGAGCTCCACTTCTCTCTCTCATCTCACACATTCTATAAATGCTATCCATTTTGGCTCTTGTTTTCTAATTCCACACTTGGTATGGAAAATATCTACTAATTTGATGTTGTACTTTACCTTTGAATAATACATGACATATTTTTTTCAAGTTCATAAACATATTTTCTAAGTGTGAAAAGTGGTGTATGGTTACATCTAGTGATAAACATCTATCATTGTCTTCTCTTTGTCCTCTCATGTTTGGTGTAAGAAGTTCTTATTCTAATAGGTCATATTGAGTGTAGCTAGTATGTTTAAATCCCTTAAATTGTAAAATTAACCTTAGTGTCTAAAATTTACCTCTGGTACACTTACCTTGAGTAGTCTCATGCATATCACCTCCATAATGAAATATTAATGTTAGAGTATTCTAGGACTTTAGAGATAGCCTTGTAGGTATTATCTCTTAGTGCATGAGCATTATGATCTTGTGGAGATACTTATGGTGTATCACCCTCTTATAATAGTTTAATTTCATGAATATTTCTACCCTATTTTAACACAATCAATTATTTAGTGTATGTGATAATCATTTAAAGGTCAATCTAGGGAGCTAACCCTTAAACCTAGAGGTCTACCTCTACTATAGGTAACCCACAAGCCTATAGGTATTCCAATGTTGTCCAAATATTAAAATAGTCTTTAAAACCCTCTTATAGGGTGAAATATTTAGTGCTAATAGTTGTATCTTTTCTAGTGGGACCATTATCCTATAGATAACTTGTCAAGGTGAATGCTACCCTTGACAACATCACAATTGAATATGGTGTACACCTCAATATTTGGTAACTCCATTCAAGGTAAAATATGGTTGTAGACCATTGTTTTTTCATATTATTATGCTCATACTTAATGGACCTTACTAATTCAAATTCTAGTAGAGTTTTCAATCCCATTAATCCACCTCTTCAGCCTAAAATTCCTCTTGAAGTTCAACATCCTCAACTTATTCTTCCCTTTGAATAGAAAGAAGACTTTTCTAGTTAATAATACCAAGAAAGTGAGGAAGAAATTGAAGAAAACATGGCTAGGTATTATGCCTTCCCATCGTTTTACATTGAAAATCTAATTCATATTGATGTATATGATGGCATTCCCCCTAATTCTATAAAGAACATTCCTACATTCAATGGTGGAGGCCATATCACTCCTAGTGAGCACATTAGGAATATGTAAAACTTATGTGGTTTTCATAATGTTACTAATTTGTTAGACTCCTTGCTATGTACCTTAAACGAAAATCACTTTAATGGTATAGGAATTTACCTAGTGGTTATATCACAACATGGGATGATTTTGGAGAGCTTACAATATCAATATTTAAGGATAAGAGTGACCACACTTCACTCATTCACCAACTCAATGTGATCCAAAGATCCCCCAAGGAGACAATTCATGATTTTAATGAGATATTCCAAAGTACTTGGCATAGGTTTCCTCCTCCAATGATACCACCTACTATCTTTGTGTTTCCCACATACTTAAGGTCCATTAGAACTAATATAGCCATCATGCTACAATATATGGGTGGTTTTAACTTACCTGAGGTGCATGAACTTTCCATTAGAGATGAGAATGACCTCATACATGCTGGAAAGTTACTTCCAAAAGTGTTTATGCATCTAATACTAAATAATTATATTGATTCTATATTTTTTTCCCAAGTATCTAATGACAACACCAGGTTAAAGGCTACTCATAATAAGGTAAAATATACAATTGATTAGGAAGTAAAGTCTAAGTTCTTAAAAGTTAAAATTAAACAAGAAAGAATGTAACATGGTGATCATTAAAACCTTTACCACTATTATCATAAATATGGTCAATAATATGGGAAATGGAGAGGTTAATGGTAACCCAATTTCAATATGACTTCTAATGCATACAATCTTACTTCAACATCTAACACAAGATAAATGCTTCCAATGCATAACAATCTAATCCAAGGAGAAGAGTGATAACAAGGTCAATTCATAGATGGAAATGAAGGTTGAGATCAAGATCTAATTTATTGAGGAGGATTCAATCCTCCACTATTAGTATAATATGATTTCCTAATGTGATAAAGTGAAGGTTGGTAGCCTCAATGAGTAAGTTTTACTAACTTTTTAGTTGAAGACAATTTTGTGCTTAATCAAGGAAATCTAGTTTCAGATAATACTAGATTTAAAAGGAAGGGTATTAGATATGTTAATGGTGTTCCTAAAAGTTCAAAAAATCCTCCTATAAGGTAACAAATCATGACTAAAATCATGGTAGTCCCTAAAACTCTTACACCTCTTTTAAATTAGAATGTTGGAAGACCTGCTTAAAGTGATTTAATACCTCAAGTTCTAAACACTTCATTGACTTTAAGGACTCAATAAAAGTTAAAAAATCCTTATCTAAATATGTTAGACTCATTAAAGAATTAAAAATCATCAAATTATCTTTGGGATGTCATTTATATTCCTGGCCAAAAGGAGCTCTTGCAAAAATAGTTATCCACTATCCATGTTAGTCATCCATCAACAAACCATAGTCATGGTAGTGTTGGTCTTATTAATGCCACTAATAACATTTTATATCCTTCTAATAATCTAATAATCCTCCACCCTTGTTATTTTAATAAATTTATGCTAATTAAAGTATAAGTATGGTTGAAAAACCTATTTGTTTGTGTGCACGTGGAATCAAAAGATTATGAAGATCTCCACTTTGGTTTGGGAGGATGACCTGTATATAAGAAAGCACTAAATCAAACTTGTTTTTTAGACATATAATTGAGTGTATTTCCTAGATATAGATAGATTTTGGAAGCAAGATATTCTTCAAGGGATGTCAATCCACATATTTTAGATAATTAGGTTTATAAAATAGAATATAAGGTATTTGCATCAATAATTAAAAGGTACTAAAATTGATCACAAGAATGGTTTCTAAGAAAAAGACTAGAAATGATTAAAATAGTGATTATCTAATTAATACTAGTGATATATGGTTGGGGTATACTTCAAAAAATTATAAAGAGGTCTATGAACAAGTAGGAACATATAAAATCAAGTTTGGTTGGGGGTAGGTAGGTGATAATAACTTACTAGTTTTTATTGCCATAGTGACTATTGGTAGTTAGCATGATCATCAGTGGTTAAGGTAACCATCAATGGTTAGGTTGATCACTAATATTTAGATAAACCATCGATGGTTGGATATACCATCGATGGTTAAGATAACCATTGATAGTTACTATGTGTAGATCTCAGTTAATTAGTGGTTGATTAACATGATCTAAAATATGTATTCTATGAGATGGGTAAGACCTAGGTTGATTTTAAAATGGAAATAAAGTAAATTAATACTAATAAATAATTACTTGTCTTACTAGAAGTCAATTGGATGGATGGTTGAGGTAGTTGACCTATTGGTGGAATCTAGCTTAATTTTGATAGAGTAATGGTACCTAAAAACTCGATGGAGAGGTAGAATTAAGTTGGCTCTCTAATATGATGGTTGGATAATTGGATTGTTGATGATGCTTGAAATACAAAATTAAACTCCTAGATACATAAGTTTTTCATCATAATTATAGATGGTTCTCACCTTTTTACTCATCTCTTCTTATAGGCAAGGCAAGAGAGTTACAACAACACATGAACTAGGCCTTATAATAATAACTTGCATATCTAATGGCTCAAAATATAATTTAGATGAGTTATTTTTAGAAAATAAAGGTGGGTGAGTTTGCATGTTTGTGTTTAAGGAGGTGCACCCTGACCATTAATGATCAAGGTGATCATCGGTGGTCAACCTAAGCATCAATTATTGAGGGTGAAGGGTCAAAATAGGTAAAATATATGTTTAAGCTAGTTTAGTCAGACTAACTATGGGTTAGGTTGGGTTAAGGGTTGAAAGTTTAAATTGGTCCCAAGGGCATCCTAAGGATGGTAAAGGGTATTTTGACACTTGAATTTTTAGTGTGTGGATTTCTAGTATTTACATTTTCCCCCTTTTTATGTAGCCTAGAATCAACTAACTAAAAAATAAAAACTGATGTTGGTCAAAGGTTTGGTTTCCCTAAGTATGGGATGAGGTGGTTCCCCTCAAATTGGGAGGTGATGAGGTAAAGTAGAATCGGGTGTGGGTTTGACCAGGTAGGTGAAGGTGATGATGAAGGTAGATGTCATGCAGGTGGATGATAGGTTGGGCACTAAAGTGTGAATAGGGGTGTAAAGTGTGATAAAAGGTGTGATATCTAAGATCACATAAAGATGAGGTTTACATATTTGATAATAATAAAGGTTGGTTATAGAAAGATGAGTGACCAATATATGGCATGAACACATCTAGGTGTGATGGTTGGGTATACCTATTAGTCTCCTAGACAAGGTTAATGTTTCTATGGGTATCCAAGGTAGGAAGTGCTCCCATGAGAAACATAAATAGGTTGAGTGTTGTGAGTATCTGAGGTAAGAAGTGATCTTGAAAAGACACTATCAGGTTAGGTAAGTGTGAGGTGGTGAAATTACAAAAGGGTCAACATGGAAATGTTATTACTAAGGTCAAAGGACCAAGCAAAAAAATTCATGAAATGCATGTTAGTTAGGCTAAAATGGATTGAGGGTGAGGTGACAAGGTGGTCAAGAGGGATTAGAAAAGGTAATCTCCAAGGGTGGGTAAAACTAGATTGTTTTTGTTAAAAATGGGTTTTCTCAGGTGGAAGTAACAAAGTAGGGTCCTAACCATCAATAGCTAGGGTACCCAAGGGTAATCATTGATGGTCACCCTGACCATTGATGGTCACCCTGACCAATGATCGTTAGGGTGAAAACCCTAAATTCCCAATAGTAAAAAGTGAAAATAAAATCAATTTTACCTCATTGTGATTTTTTCTTATTTTGACTTTGATAGTTGGTTTTTGGTTATTTGTGGTGAAGGTGCATTACTAAGTGTACTTGATGAGGTGGGAGAGTGTTAGCTAAGGTGGAGAGTTGACTTAGTAGACTAAAGAAGATGTAAGGATATCACGGATGTGAATGAAGACAAGTAGGCCTATGGTTGACTCCATAGTGGTGATCATGAAATGAGGTAGGAGATTAGGTTTGGTTAAAATGGATGGGTTTTGGACTGGGATGCCCTAAGTAGGGTTTGGGGGTTTTTGAGAAAATTTATAGGTAAAATCAAAAATAGATAGTATGCATAGGTGAAATAGGGTAGGTAGTCATGTTGGGGTATCAAAGAGGATATTTTTATTATGTTATAAGTAGTTCTTAGGTGTGAGAGGGTTTGGGCATTATGAATACATAATGTCCATAGTGACCATTGATGGTTAGGCTTGACCATTGATGGTCAACATCCATATAAAAATGGGTACCTAACCATCGATGGTCACCATGACTATCAGTGATCACCTATTTAAAAAATCTTTTTCAATAGGTGATTGAAAAAATTTGAAGGCAAGAGGGGTCATAAATTCTAGATAGGTAGATCATGTAGGCTTAGAGGGTATATTTGGTGGGTTATTGGGTAGATAGGTAGAAAGGGTTAGACAAAATAGGTCAGGATTTTAAAGGGTAAGGTAGGGTAGGGTAGGTGTCATTGTTATAGGTGACTAAGATATGTTTCCAAATTGGTGTAGGCTAGGGCATAAATATAGATGAGCGACTGAGTGTCATATATCTTTATAGAGATACAATAGGGGATGACTCCATCTAACTAGACACACATAGAGGAGGTTAGTTTAGGGGCCATGATGCACTATCAACATGTACCTCAGGATGGATCCATGATCATAGTGTTTATCATGAGATGGGATCCTACTATGAACACCTTCCTATTTCCAATCAAGAAGATGACTATCTTGCTTGAGGACATTCATAAGATCACCTGACTTCCACTCTGAGGTGACTCGATCTATCACATAGAGTAAGAGAAGGTGGAGGATAATATTGAGATATTATACAAAGATGAGAGTGACCAAGTCATATGGCATAATGGGGGGTTTAGGTATAGTTCTTTGTATCAAAGGGCTCTATCCAAGAGGATACTCATGATCATGATCATGATTATTTTTACATGCTTTGTGCTTCCCTACATAAGTAGTGGGAGGTGCCCATACTTACTACTAGGGGCATTGGTCAAGCTATTACTAGGATAGATTATATTATATTGGGTACCCATTCTCCTAGTTTAGATCTATAGGGAGTTTTGGGGGTTTAGGGGACACAAGAAGTATGACATTATTGTTGGTTTGGTTCTACATTTATAGGCCTATGATCACATCTAAGTGCTAAGGCTAGCCAGATTGTTATGGGCAGGGTTTACATAGATTGACTTCCCCATTAGCTTTATATAGTGGAGGGGTGAATTTGCTACATCAAGTTTAGGGGGAGGAGATCATGACATGGAGTGGTTCAGGGGTGCACTGGGTGCACTAGTGATAGGAGACATCACCTGGAGGCCATACATCTAGTTTTTGGTATGGCCTAGCTATGAGAGGTAGACATTCTCCATTTAGAGCTATAGATGGATATTTGGTAGGAAGGAGGGAGAGGTGTATTTCATCCTGTTTAATATGTTTAATCAATAATTTGGCCTATTATAAGGCATTATAGGTCCATTCTCTAGGTACAGGAGAGAGGATTTAGATGTTTTATTTATAGACCCATATCTTGTGCCAACATTGTTAGATCATGAGGAGCTACCAAATAGGGCACATATAGATGATGTTAGGGTTACATATGGGTACATCACATGGTAACAACTATTATATGTAGCATCAAACATTGGTGGGGATGATGGAGGTGAGAGGTTAATGAATGTGGATCCCATAAGGAGAGGGTGTTAAAGGGTAAAACACAGGGGGATGGACCTGATGGATAGGTAGGAGTGGTATTAAAAATTATATAGGTACAAGTTATAATAGTATAGGTAGCCACCTTATAAGGCTAGATTATTATTGTGATAAGAAAGAGGGATGAGGCTAGGTACTCATTAGTCTTAGTAATCCAAGAGAGGGACTCTTTGAGGAAGAGAAGAGAAGTAGAAGTATAGATAGGGCCACTAAGCACCATCCCCATTACATGATACCATGATATAGTAGAGTAGTTATGGTATTAATAGGCCATATTTGTGACACAGTGTCCACAAGAGCCCTGATGGGGTGATTATAAAGCTAGCTTGGTAGGTGGTGTCAATGTGGTAACACCAAGGTAGTGGGTAGAATCTCTATTTAGGTAGACAAGAATAGTTGAGGGATCAATTGGTATAGTAGGTGGGTAGGCACCAAGATCTAGTGGTGCTTCATGAGGTAGTGGTACCCTTGGGGCATAGATTATGACATGTTATATATCATTTTGATTCTATCTTGTGAGTTGATATAGTGAGATGTAAATTTTGAGAGGGGCATGCCTATCTTCTTGTACGAATTATTATGTTATTTGACTCACGAGCTATACATATGATCATTATTAATGCTCAAATTTATGGTTTATGGTTTTTTTTAATGTTAAATGCTTATGGTATGATGTTTATATTATTGATGGATGTTGCTTATGATATGTATACTAGAAAATAGTATAGACTTATCTAGGCATGAGATGGTTTTTATTTATGGTTAAGCTTATGACATGATAAATTTTGATGAGTATATATTGTATTATTTTAGACTTAGACATGTGGTAGAAAATGGTTGAGTATTTAAATGCTCATGAATGTTATGATAATATCATGCTTGGTATGGTTATGATTGTTCTTAATGTTTAAGATAAAACTCATGAAATAATTTAATTAACAACACTGGATGGGAGACCAAAGAATATAATCAAGAGATAAACATCATCATGAAAATATCAACTAGTCATAATAGGATAAGATGAGGGAATGATGATTCTTCATTGATAGGGACTAAAACAAAACTAAATTTAAACTAGTTTAATGAACATAAACCTTTCGAATGCTTCACATTAGCATTTGTTAGTTAGTTAAAAGGTGTATTGACCACATAATGTCAAGTAAGATCAATAATCCCTTGCATATAGTGTAAAAGGGAGATGGGTGAAAATGGAACCTTCTTGTGAGACTAACATGCCTCTAATGTAGGTATCTATAGAGTCAGTATAAATAAGTCTATGCTAAATTGTGTAGACTAATCGATGTGGGAAGTCCACTTATGAAATATGATTGTGGCTTCCATCCTATTATGTTTTTTGAGATTTGATTATGACTTTCAAAATTAGTTTTATTTTTTTATGATTTTGATAATGGGCATATTACTAATTGTTGTCTATAGGGAAGCTGATCAATGTGAGAATCTTACAAGAAATTGATGTGCTTTTGACAAAATGTTTTACTCATCCCTCCTTAAAGGGAGTGGTCCAAGTTTGTTTGCTCTAATCAATTTTTTTTGATAGCTATCCTTCAGGAGAGAAATCCACCTTATGTTTTGGAAATTTTGAATAAATTTTCAACAATTATCTTTCAAGGGAGTGGCTTGTGAATGCTAGCAATGACCCATGTTTACTAATGATAGGGGTTTTTACTTTTATTACTTTTATTTTAGTATACATATACTTACTTATATAGGCTTAAGGTTTCACCTTTATGAAGGTAAAACACAAGAAAGCTAATTAGGTGTAAAGAGGTTTAGGTGATAATGACCATGGGAATCCATCTTGTGAAGGTGTGGAAAGTACCATGACAACCATGTCATAGGTAGAGACATGATACCCATTATTTAATACAAGGCTATGTTAGTGACATATAATCACATGATTTAGTTATAATCAATTTCCCCTAAACTAGGGAGATGGAATGTGGATAGATAACAAGGGATGAGCTTAAGTTAGAAAAAAAGGTGAGATTGATCTTTCTTAACAAAAGAACAGACATAGATGCAAAGAATTAAGGGGATCACGTTCTGGGTGGTATTTAATTGAAGATAATTGGTAGGATCTAGATCCATAGTTATGGGTTATAATATAAGGTCCAAGCTAATTGAAAATAAACTTTCTACACTTTTTTTCTCCATATTAGTGTCATGTTGATTTTTCTTTAGGATAAGATCTTCAATATTAAAATATATCACTTCAAGGTGTTTTTTATAGACACATTTGACTCAATTTTGATAGACGTGGAGATGGGTAAGGAATTCTAAATGACACTCATTGAGTATCTGTAGTTGGGATAAATGGTGTTGATGATAATCATCCTTATAAATGAAATCTTTCAAATATATGCAAAGAGAGGGGATTTGGACATTGAGAGGTAAGATGACCTCTAATCTAAACACAAGAGAAAATGGGGTATCACATGAATTATTTTTAATTCTAATATGATATGTCTATAAGGTAATTATTTTTAATTCTAATATGATATGTCTATAAGGTAAAGTGGATGTCTGAATGCCAATCCCAACTAGATGCATTAACCACTTTAGTTAGCATGTTATTAAGAGTTTTGTTATAGGTATCATCTTGTCCATTATCTTGAGGGAAATAGGATCAGGAGAATATTAACTTAATGTCAAATACGTCACATAAAACTTGGACTTGTTTTTTCTTAAAGGATTTACCATTATTGGTGATAATCTTATGAGGAACACTGAAGCAACAGATGATATGATGGTTGATAAAGCTGATAATATTCTTTGCTTTGGTCAATACTAGAGGAATAACATCTACCCACTTGGAAAAATACTTTATTTTAGTGATGATATAGTTGTGTCTCTATGAGGAATGAGGGTTAATTTCACCAATAAGATCTAGACCCCATTATGAGAAGGGCCAAAAATTGGTGGAAACTCAAAGATTATGGCTAGGTGCGTGATGAAAATTAGCATTTTTTTAACACTTGACACACTTTTCCATGTAATCATAACAATTTTTATTAAGGGTGGGATAATAATAGCCTAGGTTAAGGATACACTTATCTACAGTAAGGCCACTAAAGTGTCATCCAAATATTTTGTCATGCATTTCTTTGATAGCATGAGAGGCTTCTTGACTACATAGGAAACAAAAGAGATGATCATCAAAGCCAAGTTTATAAATAATTCCTTCCCATAATGGTATAGTGAGAGGTACTCTGGATAAATGATCTTTGATCATTCCTAGAGAGATCAAAAGGAACTATGCCAAGGTTGAGATAGTTGAAGGTTTGTTGATACCGAAGGTTGGTTTGGGTCTCCCCCACATTGAAGATGGTATGAGAATTAGGATTGACATAGGAAGGTTGGGTTAGCCTATGGATGATTATAGATAAATTAGAATCTAAAGGTGTAAATGAGATCTGAGAGGCAAGGAAAGCCATAGTGTCGGCAAACTTGTTTGTAGATCATGGAGTTGATTAGATGTGGTAGTATTTGAATGATGCTAAGAGTTTTTCAACTAGTTACTTGTACTATTATAGGACATCATTATTACACTAGTAAGATCCATTGATTTGATTGACCATAAGTTGGGAGTCACCAAAAATATTGATCATTTTGACTCCTAGGGCTAAATTAGTTTGATGGCCTATCACTAGGGATTCATACTCAACCATGTTATTGGTACATTCAAAATTAAGCTTGAAACACAAAGGGGAAATTTAACCATCAAAGTGGATTAGGATGATATTATTTCCCATACCATGTTGACACTTTGATCCATTAATTAACATGGTGACTTGATAGGTAAAATCCACTTAAGAGAGGGTGATGTTGGAATCATTAGGGAACTCAAGAGGAGGAGGTTGGTTGTCTGCTAAAGGTGCTTTAGTTATTTGGCTAATAATGACTTACCCTTTAATTTAATTTTATTGAAGGAACTTAAGGTCAAACTCTTCTAGGAGCATGATCCACTTAGCTATATGTTATTTTTGGTAAGGTTTGGAGTGCATGTACTTGAGTGGATTGGTGTTGGTTATGACATAGGTTTTATGGTTAAGAAGGTAGTGGTGAAGTTTGGTATCCATAAAGACTAAGGCCAAGCAATGTTTCTTAGTATGGGTATATCAAGTCTCATACTCTACAAGTATGTGGCTAATGTAGTAGATGGATTACTATCTATATTGTTCATCTCGGTGAGCTAACATTGCCCATAGGGAATGGCCGATGTAGGATATATATATATATATATATATATATATATATATATATATATATATATATATATATGTATGTAGAAATATTAGTCATCCTTGGGATGGGTAAGGATAGGCGGTGACAAAAGGTACTCTTTGAGTGAATCAAAGGTCTTTTTATAGTCGTTATTCCACTTGAAAGATACATCCTTTTACAGAAGTTGGTAGAATGGTTAGCACCAGTCTGAAAGCTAGGAGATAAAATTATGAATGGATTGAAGCTTCCCTTTCAAGTTATGGAGTTGCTTAAGGTTGGTTGGAGGGAGCATGTTGAGGATGGATTTGATTTTGGTGAGATTATATTTTATATTATGAAGGGATTCAATGAAGACAAAAAAATTTCCTGATAAAACCCCAAAAATGCATTTTTAGGGTTAAGATGGACATGGTAATGGATGATGCATTCAAAGATGATGTTAAGAATAACCAAGTGATCTTTTTGGAGATTGGATTTTTTGAGAAGGTCATCCACATAGTCCTTGACAATCATATGGATGAGGTCATGGAAGATATAGGTCATGGTACATTGGTAGGTTACACCAACATTATTTAGTCTAAAAGGCATGACCCTATATCAAAAGGTTCCCCAAGGGGTGGTAAAGGTAGTTTCATGCTAATCTTTGAGATAATTAAGATCTGAGTATAACCTAAGAACTCATATATGAGAGATAAAATATCTTGGTCAAATATAAGATCAACAAGTTAGTCAATGATTGGTAGAGGAAAGTCATCTTTGGGGCAAGCAAGGTTGAGGTCATGAAAGTCCACACAAATACATAATCTCCCTATGGATTTGGTGATAGGTAAAACATTTGAGACCCATTCTGAGTAGTCAATGGATTGAATTAAATTAATAGATAAGAGGCATTGAAGCTCTCCTTTAAAGAGAAATACTATGTGAGGGTGCATGCATTGAAGCGTCTACTTGATAGGATTGACATCATAATTGGTGAATATGATATGGGTAGTAATGGTGGGGTCAATTTTAGGTATATCACTATAATACCACATGAAGGCTATGTTACAGTCTTGGAGGAAAGAAGAGAAGTCCCAAAGTTTCTTGACATTCATGATTGGCCAAGTTTGACAATGTGGGGGTTATCTAGAGTACCCAAATTGATATCCATGGTGGATTAGTTCAACATTGTTGAGGTCTCAAGAGGAAGGGATTTGTGGATTAAATAATTTGGGGCACCAAGATTGGTGAGAATAAAATCATCATCCTAGTACTAAATAGTGTTAATGGTAGGAGAGTCTTCTCTTATCATCTTAGGATGGGTTAAAGGGATGGTTATGGTTGCCCCTTACTTTTGATAAGTTAAGGATTCAAGTCTGATCATGTTGATGATCACAAATGTTAGGTGGGATGATGTCATCATCCTCACACACAAGTGGAGGTGAGGTTGATGAGGAAGAATCATCTTATTCAACAATGGTAGTGGTGAGTTGTTTATATTTCTTCTTATACGGTAAGATGAAACCAAGTCTATACTTTTCATGTGGCTTCCTAGTTTTGATGGTGACCAATTCATGTGGGCCATGTTTATACCACCTAAGATTGAAGCCTTTCCAAGCACACTAATAGAGGTATGTCTTGGTGAAGCTTGATTTATTTGGGTAGGAGAAACTAGTAATAAGTAGCTTATGTGAAAGAGAGGTGGTAAAAGTACTGAGGGGTTTGTGTCCCTCATAAATAAAATAGGTCTAACAGTGAGAAGGTTCAAAGGGAATAACAGTCTCAACATTGGGGTCATATCTCAACTGGTTGGTGAGTTTCCCATACTCGTGAGGAATAGGGAAACCATTAAGGGATAAAAGGTGACACTCCCCTAGTGAAAGGCAATTGAATGTTTCTTCCAAAGGGTCTATGGTGGGGATTTGGTTCAAAGGGATAGAATAACTAGTCAATGCCTCATTAATAGAAGGGGATATGATATCCACTTTGGTGGTTGAAGGTTGGGTTCTAATTGATGAGGGTGTGTTGGATGGGGGTATGAGGAAATCATTGAGGTGATAGGTCATGTTACATGTTGAGAAGGGACTTAGATCAACTTGGATGGTGATAACCTAGCCTTCATGCTCAAACCTAATGAAATAGTAGAGGGTAGAGGGAACATAACCCATGGAGTGAATCTAAGGTTGTCCTAATAAGATGTTGTATTAGAATTCACCTTATATAATATAGAAAAGTTTAGGGAGTGTGTGGGTTCCTAAACATATATGAAGGATGATAGTTCCCATATTAGTGGCCATGGTATTGTTTAAGGAATAAAGGATGGTTGAATATTCAAACATGACATTATCTAACAAGTTGAGTTTATTGTAGGCATGAGAGGAGATGATGTTAATGTTATCTCCCCCATAAACCATGGCCCATATGATAGGGGTTTGGTTGATGTAAGTAGTGATAAAGATAGGGGGATCTAGGTCCTCAAGTTAGATAGAAGGTATTTCCTAAACCTTTTAAGGTAACAAGGTTGAAAATTTAAAGGGCACCAATAAAGGTTGCTAGAGGTTGGGGGTCATTGGGTTGGAAACAAATGGATTAAAAAGCCTCTATTAGTGCTTGGAAGTGATAGGGAGAGGTAGAGATAAACTCATATAATCTCATCTTCACCAAGGTTTGGTGATGTTGCTTGATGATAACTCTTTTGATGGAATCTAAGGGGTTAGATTAGGAGGTACCTAAAATAGACACCTTGGGTTTGGTCGAAGATGGATATGGTTGGGTGTAAGTTGGTTGGGATTTTGAAGAGGGGTACATCCAAGGAATGGACACCTTAGACTTCCCATTATCCTTCTATTATGATCTTGTGACCATATTGATAGTATGAATAGAAGGAGAGGTTGAGATAGTAGACTAGTCAGTCTAGTCTTCACTCTCAGGTGAGAGTGGAAGAGTAGGTAAGCATTGGGTAGGTATTATTGTTGGTTGGATTGGTATGGGGCCCATAAGAGGTTTAGTTATTAATAGATCATCCTCATCATATAGTTATTGGATAAAGGTTTGGAGAGACATATAGTTCTCTGTATCATGGTCAAGTGTTCTATGATAAGAACACACTTGGTGGTCATTGTATTAGATAGGTTTTGAAGCAAGAGGGTCAAAAAGCTTGATGGGAGGTAAGGATAAACTAGAGGTTTGTAATAGCCTATGAAAAATAGTTGATTAGGACTATACTAAAGGTGGTAGAGGTGTGGTTATCTTTGATTTGATGGTTGAAGTAGGAGGTTATTTGGATATAGGTTTGGTGGTAGGTGTTTTGGGTAGGTTGGTGTATTTGGTTGATGACCTAAGTTTAGGTAAGGAGGTTTATGATCTATAGGTGGAAGATCGCAAGGTAGGTAGCTTAGGTATTTTTGTGTAACCAAAAGAGGTGGTGGGGTTTTGGTAGAGGAAATTTGATTCCTACTCAAGGTAGAGGGATGAGGCCTGAGAATAGAGGGCAAGGTTGAGGGGGTCAAAATTTAGGCCTTCTACCATTTACATAGTTTTACCTCTTTGGTTACTTTATTTTGGTGTTTGGTCATTGGTTATAGTGAGACAAATTCCACCTTCACTAAGGAGTGACTAAGGCTTGGTGTGGGGAAGATGCCAAGGTTCTTCATTGGTTTGGTTAGTTTGGTTTGACAAGGTGATTTAGTCATTTGGGGTTCAAATGCCATGGATGTTTGATTGATTTTTAGATTGGTAAAAGTTGTTATTAGTTTGGTTGGTAGGATAGAAATTAGGATAGTGGAAGTGGTGGGTTGGTTTACTCAAGGTATGGTTGGAGGTTCTTGCTTGGTGATATAAGGTATCCCTAATTAATATGAGAAGGTGGATTGATCTATGTCAAGGTTGGAGATAAATTCAAATTTATGCACTATCTTAGAGAATGGTTTGTAGGCTAGTTTGATTCTTTGGATAGTAGACATAAAAGATAAGCCCGTAGGTGGAGACATAGGAATGGTAAAATCACCCTCTTCCTAAATCAAAATATGCAAGTTTGATATAGGTGGTTCATTAGTGGGAGGATTAGACATGGGGGTTTCCTCCTCAGGAGTGATTTTTGAAGGGGGAGTAGGTTTCTCAGTAGTTAAAGGTAAAATAGGGTGGTGATGGTTGGTCATTTCGATATATTGGTTGATAGAGAGGCTAGAATCTCCACTACCTCAATAAGTGGAGGGAGAGAGGATGGTATTTCCTTAGTTAGAGTGTTTAAAGGAAGGGAAGTTAAGTCCATTATCTCAATAGATGGTGGAGGATTAGAAGATTGGGTACTAAGTGGTGCGATAATGAGTGCATAGAGGACCATGTTAATATTATGGGTATCATGAAAGAAATCAATGTTGTTTCTCTCATTCTTGGTAGGATAATGGTTTGGGAAGGGCTTCTTGAATATATCAAGGGATTTTTTTGATGGTACATTGGGGTTATCCAATGTAATTTCCCCCTTGTCAATGAAGAATTAGACAAGGATCTTGAAGGTGTTTCACCTACTGACGTCATGTCTTATTACTCAATGAAAGACACATAGATCATTATCATTAAAACAAATAGGTGTAGGATGAGAGGCATAAAACTACTAAGGAGGTTTTATAGGAGGAATTTTAATGACGTTGGTTTTTAATAACTTCTCCAAGATGGAGGCATAGGATTCTCCAAGTGGAGTGATTTGATTTTGGTTCCAATTTTGGTTTCTTGGGTTTTGATTTAAGGAACTAGAGGAATTTGGTTGGTTGATAGAAGGTGGAAGAATGGATTTAAGGACAAATATATTTTTTGTTCCCTTGTTCTTAGTATTGGTATTAGACTAGTTGTTTGTCTTAAAAGAAGAGGCTTCATTAGTTTTGTAGGTTGAGTTCTTTTTTTTGAGCTTTAGCTTTCCTTCATCAATGGATTGGTTATCTAAATTACACACCATTGTAAAAGATTTATCAAAGGCTCAAAATTTTTAGACATGCAATGTAGAGGAGATATGCTTAGCACATGCCCAAGCAAAGAGATCTATGAGTTTGGGTTGAGGTAGGGAGAAGGAGAGTTGGTTAATTAGGCTCTTCTAATGAGCCACAAAGTTAGAAATGGATTCATCCTCAAATTTATAGATGGAGTAGAGGTTGGTGATAAAAAATTTCTTGGATATATTGATCAAAAAGTGGTCTAATAAGATTTGAGCTAGTTTGGTGAAGGAGAAAAAAGAGTGCTTGGGTATGGCATTATACCAATCCAATGCCAAACAAGATAGAGACATGGTAAAGGTGTGGAGAAGAAGGGAATAATCATAAATGATGAGATAAAAATCATTTCTAAATGCCTTAAGATTATTTTGGGGATTCTCCTTACTTTGAAAATTAGATAACTTATAAAGTTCCCATTGGAAAGGATATGGCCTGATAGGTATGAATGGATGAATGTGATCATTACATATTTGGTTGTATGAAAAGATATTTTGAGAAACCAAAATGGATGACTCTAAGGTGGTCATCTTATCCATAATCATCCTCACTAGGTCTTCTTATAATTTTATAAGATGTATATTGTTATGGTCGTTGAGAGACATACTAATGATGGGTAAAGGTTGGGAGGCTACCACATATTAGTACATTGATGCCAATGGTTGGGTGGAAGATACATAAGGGTAGGTAGATGTTGGTGGTTGGGTAGTGGGTAGGGGTACATTACCTTGTAGGTTAGGGATGTATCCAAAGTTTGGTGTAAGGGGTGCTTGTTGGATAGGAGTAGTAATTGGGTTGGTGAACGATGGAAGGGTGGTGACCCTTTTACTAATCAGTGGCAAGGTAGAGGGTATAGACACCATAAGGATTTGAAGCATAATAGTGGTTGACAAATTGGGGGTAGTTAGTGGAAGGTTGGTAGTGTTAGAGGTATGCACTCCCAGTATGGTGGAGTGGTTGATAGGAGTAGAAGGTATAAGGGTAGTGGTAGTTTGGGTTGGTTGATTCTCTAGGGTAGTCTTGAAGGGGTTGTTGGTTGATGAGTAAGCTTGGGTAGTCAACAGTTGGGTAGTAACCATGGAAACAAAGGTACTCCTCATGAGGTGGAGAGGAATACCATAAGGTGGATCTATAGGTGGGACCAAAGTTAGGGTATAATAAGACATGGTTTTAAGATAATGTTGCAAGGCCATGAGGTTATTATATAGGAAAACAAAAAAAATGCATCTCCTTGAGGAACCTCTTGAGGGAAGGTAAGACTTCCTAGGTTATGAAGAGAGTCTACTAGTTTAGAAAGATAGTCCATAGATGAAGAAGTAGAATACATAGGTTAGTTTGGTGATGGGTTTTTCTCCACAAGGTCTCTTCATTGCTGGGGAGTGAGACACATACAAGAAAGGGGAGCTAGGAAGCACAAATAGCCTTTCTACTCAAATAAAATGAGGATAAGAAAATGATCAAGGAAATAAAATTGCACTCTAAAAGATACATTAAGCCCTAGATTTTTAATTAATCTCACTTTTAGCTTATTCCTTAAGAAAGTGTGTGAATAAAATTGGCTTGTAGAATGGGTACTAGAGTGGTGGTATAAGGTTAGTTTCAGGTTGTGTTTAGGTGCTAAAAATAATATATATTGGAATAAATACATGGCTTGGTATTGGGGCCTACCCCCTCATTTCAGACACCATAATGATAAGGGTGTTGGGTTCTTAGCTAATATATATTGATATCCATATACTATACTTAACCAAAGAGCTAAGTTGGTTCTCCCCTTGGTAATGACCTCAAAGTAGGATTGTCAAGAGAGGTTAAGGTTACCGTTAGGTAATGAAATCTTAGTTGGGCCTTGTCTCAAGTTTTTTTTATGTTTAATTGATTAAAATGGTTTGGTTGATTGTGTGCAACAAAGAGGGAAGCTATGATAGATTACTTTGACTTTTAAGCTAAGCTATGTGAACTAGACTTTCAAGAAGTTGATGTATGCACTTAATTTTATGCCCAAAGGAAATTTTTTATTTCATTAATAATCATAGAATAGAGAGATAATGCAAGCAAATAAGAACCCAAGTAAGGACACAATGGTCCCACCATGCATGCCAGAATGTTTCAATAAATTTATGCTTATTATTGGAAAAGGGAAAAGAAGAAACTAAGTATGGGTATGGTTAAAAAACCTATTTATTTGTGAATGCATGGAATCAAAATATTATGAAGAGCTCCTCATTGGCTTGGGAGGATGACCTATAAATAAGAAATAACTAGACCAATTTTGTTCATTAGACTTATAATTGAGTGGATTGTCTAATTATAGATAGATCCTAGAAGTAAGAGCTTCCTCAAGGGGTGTCAATCTACACATTTTAAACAATCAAGTTTATAAAATAGAATAGAAGGTACTTGCATTAATAATCAAAAGGTACTAAAATTGAACAAAATAATTCTTGCCAAAAAATAGACTAAAAATGATTAAAACAATGATTAGATAATTAATACTAGTGCTAGAGGATTAGGGTATACTTTAGAAAATCATAAAGAGGTCTATAAACAAGTAGAAATATAGAAAATTAGGTTTGGTTGGGGGTAAGTAGGTGAAAATAAGTTGTTGGTTTTTACTACCACAGTAATCATCAGTAGTTGGGTTGACTGTCAATGGTTAAGGTGACCATCAATGGTTGGGCTGATCATTAGTGGTTTGATAGTCCATCGACAGTTGAGACAACCATTGATGGTTACTATGTGTGGATTTGGGTTTATTAGTGATTGATTGATAGGATTTAAAAGATAGATATTGAGAGATGGGTAAGACTTAGGTTGATTATGAAATAGAAATAAAGTAAATGAATACTGAAAAAATACTTGTCTTACTAAAAGTTGATTGGGTGGATGGTTGAGGTAGCTAACCTATTGGTGGAATCTATCTTGATTTTGATAAAGTAATGGTACCTGTGAACTCAGTGGAGTGGCAATAACAAGTTAGCTCTCTAATATGATGGCTAGATCATTGGATTGTTGATGACACTTAACCTACAAAGAGAAACTCTTAGATACATAAGTTATTGATCACAATTGCATATGGTTCTCACCTCTTTGATCCTCTCTTCTTATAGGCAAGGTAAGAGAGTTGCAATAACACATGAACTAGTCCTTCTAATAATAAATTTCACATGAAATGGTTTGCAATAGGATTTACATGAGATATTTTTAAAAAGTAAGGTGGGTGAGTTTAAATTTTTTTGGTTAAAGAGGTGCACCCTGACCGTTGACGGTCAAGGTAACCATTGATGGTCAACCTAACCATTGGTGGTCGAGGGTGAAGGGTCAAAATAGGTAAAATCTAGGTTTAAGCTAGTTTAGTCAAACTAACTATGGGTTAGGGGTTGGAAGGTTAAATTAGTCCCAAGGGCGTCATAAGGATGTTAAGGGGTATTTCAACACTTAGAGTCATAGTGTGTATATTTTTGTGTCCACACTTGTATCTCACCCTCATTATGTGGGATAAACTAGTTCATAACTACATAGTTGATAATGGAATTAGCACATCAGTGATGCCCAAAGTTGTAGCTGACAAATTCAGTCTAAAGTACAAACCACATAATAAAAGGGTGATTCAATTATATGTTATACCTAAAAATTTAGTGGGATTGATAAAAGAGTCAAAAGTTTTATTGCATGATTGTCCTAGTTTTCCCATTATCTAAGACATTGTGGTTCTTGACTTGCTTGCCCACTTCATAATCTACCTCTCAAGGTATTTCACAACCAATATACTAGGATAACTCTCATATGATTTATCCTTCTTATCCTTCGAGAAAATATATGGAACACAGGTGACCATAAGAACTCAACCACTTACTAGGTTCCATATTGATCCTTATGTGGAAGCAAGTTCCAACTTGAATTGTTTCATTAATGATAAATATGAGTTTATTGTGGATGATGGTGCTTTTTCCAAGTTTGAGGGAATTTATAATCTGTTTATAGATGAATATGTTTCAAATGATTATGAATATGATACATACACCTATTTTTAGTAAACTAACTTTGGCACCTATATCATCCATGAAAGAACATTCAAGAAATTTGAGGTAAGGATTGAGCATTATTTCTCACAAGATACTGAAGGCAATTATTTGATTTATGTGTATGATGATAATAGATTGAAGATCATGATAGATCACTATGGTGATAATAAAAATTTACTTCTACCTATAATTGATGAAGTATCCATTGATGATGACATTCATAAGGAAGAAGATAACCTATGACAAAGGTTCAATGCCATAAGTCAAGAGTTTGAGTAGCTAGGTAAGAATGTTCCTCCCCCAAAGAAGTGTGAATCTAATGATATGTTTTCTAATGATCCTGACAAGAAAGATTTTTAATGTCTTACTAATAAACAAAGATCAAGGCTTGTCAAACATGAGAGTGTATGCCATACTATTGTTCAAGAAGTTTCAGCCATAAAGGGGTCTAGTGAAGTCAAGGAAAACATGTTTGTGCCTGAGGGATAGTCAAGAGCTTAGCCCAAACATGAAGCATTTGTAAAAGTGATAGAATAGAAGGAAATCAAGATTGATGATCCCAAACATCAAGTGCATAATGATAATAAAGAGACTAAGGTTGAGGTAGCTATCATGCCTTATAATCTATAGTTTGAAGAGCACCAATTAAACATGGTAAGGGCCAAGAAGGTTGCAACTATAAAAAAGGTCCCTGGAAAGTAAAAAGGAAATTTATTGAAATATCTAAATAACACACTTGTAAATAGAATAAGATCTAAAGATGGTAAGATTTTTGACCATCAACATGTGCATGTTTTTATTGGTAATCATGCCCCACATGCTAGATTAATTTCATGGAGTAAGAAGGATGTAAGAATAATCATATTTGACCCTGATTAAAGCATGGTGAATTATTTTTCACCTTAAGAGTGAGGTAGTGTAAATATTAGGATAGGTGTGTGTCTTAATTTCATTTGTGTATGTTTCATAAGTGTTCTTGAGAACACATATATGTTTCCTTTGGTGTGTCTTATTTTTGTGTATCTTGTCTTGTTGTTTAATGTGCCTTGAAAGGCAATAAGTGTCAAAATTGTGAATAGATGACTCCATGTCCAAATGGATGGGAGTAGGCTACTAGTCTTGGTATATAATGCATACCACCCCTCGGAAATCACCAAGAATGTTTAATATTTTGACCACAAGTCAAAATAAGTCGACACCTATATTGTAAAAATTGATATATGAGTATTATAAGATATCATATGGTGTTTCATGGTCCTAAAAATTCCATTTAATATGTTATTTACCTTAGTCATAGTCAAATTTTAGTCCTTGTGCCATTTAATTTCATATAGGGTCATATTTAAGCCATTAATGAAGTTTGTACAGTCTTCCATTGTAGAAAAGTGTTCCAAAGTATATTTCAAAATCCTTAATATTATTATATTATCATAAATATCATTCATAACTAAAAACTTGTAGGTTTCTATGTTAGAACAAGAAAATAATTGAAAGGGAGGAAGTTTGGGCAATTGTACAACTTCTATAGGAGTTGTGGCATGTGTGGAAGAATTTTAGTGACTCTTCAACTTTCTTAATTTATATCCTACACTTGATCAGATTTTGAAGTCCCTAAAATGGCCTAAAATCATTTTGATCTTCCATCACTCTTTTTTGCATGTAGAGACAGTCAAACTATTTTCTCATGATACGACCAAGAGGAGAGGAATAAAGTTGAATGACTTTGAGTGATGATAGTACAATTGGTTTAATTAAAATCCATGTCAAGAGTTAGAATATTGGTTTATTTTTATTTATCAACCAATGCTAAGAACTTGAATACTCCTTTCTTCTTGCTTATCCCCATACCCTGTAGGTTTCCTCTTTGTTTGAATTGGTCTGTAAAAACCAATTGATGAAAGTGTTTTTATAAAATTTGGGCATACTTATCTCATTATTTTCAGCATTTATTTCATGTGTGGAGGTTATTTGATGAACAAAACATCTAAATTTTTAGTTGAAAACTCCATTGGGGTTATAGACCATTATGTTCACTTATTGCAAAATTATTTTCATGGAAATGGTTTTAGATCGAGATATAATGTTGTATTCAACCTCTCATAATAATTTTAATAATTCCCTTTATGAATTTCCTTTTCTTAAGATTATTCCTTATGAGATACAAGGCCCAAGAGTTATAAATAATTAAACTTCCCTGTAAATAGTCCATCTATAAGCAGGAGAAGGAATAGTTGCATAATCATGATGATCAAATTATGAAGGTTTCAAGGTGTTGAGAAATTTTCCAAAGTGAAATAAACATGTTATAATGCTAAAATAGTTTCAATATTGATTATGATGACCAATTATTTACCCACTACCTTGTAGCATGCATATGCACCTATAGTGGTTTGACTGTGACTCCATAGAGGTTTTTGAGATTGTAATACAAGTGTTTGAACTAGTTTGATAGACTCATCAAGTTTAGAAACATGGAAAACACAATAACATAAATGGTGGAGATATAGTGTGGGTTATAGAAGCAATCTACCATGTATACAACCATATATCAAATATTCACATATAGACCTCTACATATACGCCTACAAGTGATCCTAATAGGGGAGTGGACAATTAAATATTAGGTTTCTGATCTTATTTGGACATCCACTAAGCCTAAGATCATTGAAAATATCAGTGTGACAATCATAAAGTCATTGTATTGTAGAAAAAATTGAAGATTCATGCTCATATGTGTAGAAAGAGTTTTAGAGACATGTTACCTTAAACTTTCCAAAATAGAGATGCTAACTTATTATGATCATTCCATGATAGGGTGACATAAGGTATGGATAGATTAGACTGACTCCATCATGTAGCCCATATTTAGGATAAATTCATTTCAAATGAACATGAATGTTTGGCCAAAGGAGAGTGATGTAATAAGGTCCCCATTTCATGTAATATTTAATTATAGGTTTTCAATATTATCTACAGTACTCAAAAACCTAAATGACCATATTATGTTATAAAGACACAATATTTTCATAACTAATGACAAAGTGATCTAGTTGGTTTGATATGACCTAAATATATTCAAGGAATAACAAAGAATATGATAAGTCCAAGTGAGGGGAATATCATCACCTATAGGTTCCCTTTTGGTCACAAAATGACAATTACAGTTTGAATGTAGTATGACAGTGAATTTGAAACATAAATTGAGGTATTAGAATGTGTTAGAGTATGGTATGAGTATGTTCAAATATTATATGGGCCTAATGAGTTATACACTAATAATAGATCATAAAAGATTCATCTATAGGGGTTATTTTGTATCAAAATAACCCACCTATAGCTCAATGATATACTAATAAGATATTAAGGGTATATAACTTGGAGATTAACTAGACTTATGGGTAGAGAAAAGTCTAAATGAACTTAAGAAAATATGAAATGAGTTTAGATGTTTTAATAATATCTAAAGGAAATGAACACTAGGGTATAACATAAAATGTTCACCTATAGGTATGTCTCTTTCTTGAGTAAATAACATGATTGCATAGTTTTTAGACTAAGACTATGCAGTGTAAAAAGTGAAAGATGGGAGTTAACAAAGGTTGGTAATAGACTAAAATTGTGTATAACACTTTAATAATGGTTATGAATATCCCTATGTAGTTCCTAGAATAAAGTGATAGGACAAATCAACAATCACAATTTTGTTCATAGTCTATGCACAGTTAGTGAGTTCAAGAAGCCTATCTTAAAGTGTTTTTTAAGAATTAAGAGATCTATTAACATGAAAAAACCATGAAAATTGGTAAAAAATGTCCCCATAACCTAAAAAATCCTCTAATAACCTCAAAATGATTGAGAAGATAAGGGATATGCCCTATAATCTATCTTGGGTAGAGTGCACTCCTAAAAAGTGCAAAATACAAGTTTAGTATGGAGATGAGAAGGAATGAGCTGGTAGATATTATATCACTAAAATTAGATGTATAAGGGTGAATTGAACATGAGAAACACATAAATTATCTCTATAGGAAACATTTAAATTTAATGGTGCCATGAAAAACAAAGCAAAGATTAAGCCCTACTAGACTTAGACTAGGGCTAAATCCCTAAAGGGGTCTCAACACCACTTTTAGGGTCAATTAAAATTTACTATATATTTTATGAATTACATGGGGGTACATAAGGTTTTTTGGTGCCAATGTATTACAAAGATTCATCATATTTTGGTCAAGCTTTACCTTTTTCACTTTAGGCCTATTCAGAATGCAATAACGAGCTCAATAGGCCACTTTCTTTCACTTGCAACTGTATGAACAAGGTACATGCAAGATCAGGTAGTTAGGAATAGTTTTATGGGGCCCTATATCACTAATTTGTGGAATTTATCAAGGGTTTGGACATCATAATTTTATTAACTATCCTTAAGAAGCTAAACCACTTAAAACCCTCTAAAACCTTTAATCATAACCTGATGGGAAAGAAGTCGATAGACATGCATTAAAGATGTATAGTTTGGTTAGGAAAATGACTTGGACTTATAGAGAACTCCCTCAAGCTCATTTTTATTAGATTGGCTTATGTCCTATTTGTAGGGACTAAGTACATAACTAGTTTTATTAATATATTTTGATATTTTATAGGTGTAGATGAGTCTTAAAGGATAAGGATCACTTTGGAAGATCAAGTGGGAACTAATATAACCTGTAATGTTCATTTATTTCTTCAAACAGGCACATAAGTATCCTTTCAATCACCTTCACTTTAGGTAGTTTGTGAAAGAAAATGATAATCAAGGGTGATCACCAAGTGATAAGGTGATAAGCCCAATTAAGAGGATTTTAAAGGTATTATTGATGGATTTTGAGGCTATAAGACTTTTGACATGTGTCATATCATCCCATACATGGATTTATTTGTATGATTGAAGGTCACTTGAATGACAAGTGTGAGGAATGAGTAAAAGAAGGATGATGGTGATTTTAAGTAGTGAGAACACTTGTCCATAAGAATACCAATGGTTAGGGACACATCTAATGCATGTTAGAGATTTGTTTCAAACCACCCCCACCCACCCACCCCCCCACCATCACATTTCACATGTGTAAACTCTTCCTAGTCTACTTTGGAGTGCTCAACAAAAGCTAAATGATTAAGGTAGTTTCTAAGAAAGTGGTTGAAGGGTCCTACACCAATTTTGAGGAGTTTTAATGCCTTTGAGGGACATATATCCAAATATACATTTAATGATATTTTTAATAATATACTCCTCTAAAAAATAATTGATTCTCATGCCTTGAAAAGTGGAATTGTGACCCTTGAGCTCTGCTTATCTCTCTCCTCTCACACATTCTATAAATGCTAGCCATTTTGGTTCTTGTTTTCTAATTACACACTGAGTATGTTGAAGCCTTATTAGTTTGATATTGTACTTTACCTTTGAATAATACATGCAATAATCTTTTTTTTTATCATAAACATCTTGTCTAAGTGTGCAAAGTGATGTATGGTGAGGTGTAGTGATAAATTATTTATCCTTTTCTTCTCTTTGTCCTTTCATGTTTGGTGCAAGAAGTTATAATTATAATTGGTCCTATGGAGTGTAGATAGTGTGGTTTAACTCCATTAAAGTGCACAAGTAACCTAGTGTCTACAACTAACCTCTGGTCCACTTACCATGAGTAGTCTCATGCATATCACCTCCATATTGAAATACTAATGTTAGTGTATACTAGGACTTTGGAAATAGTCTTGTAGGTCTTATCCCTTAGTGAAAGAGTATGATGATCTTGTGGATATCCTTATGGTGTATCATCTCCCTTAGAAAAATTTACTTTCTTGCATATTTATACCCCATTTTCACACAAGCAATCAATTAGTGTAGGTGATAAACACTTAAAGGTCAATTTAGGGGCTAGCCCTTAAACCTAGAGGTCTAACTCTTGTATAGGCAACCCACAAGCCTATAGGTATTCCAATGTTCCCCAAATATTAGACTAGGCTTGAAAAACATCCTCTAGGGTGCAATATTTTGTGTAAAAAATAGCTTCATTAGAATTTTCTCATTTTAAAATTTATTTAATTATTTGAAAGGACACATTTTTTACCCTCAAATTTTAGTTAAGTTTTAAACACTATATTAACCATTAGAAACACCCATTTCATGTCTTATAATTGATTTCCAATCATAGGTCCCTATGATTAGACTGGTACAATTCCACTTTAACCTTTTCAATAGGTGAATAGGTTGGCTAGTTGATGTTAAAAATTTAATTTTCAATATATCCAATCATTTCTTTATTTTTAAGGAATATGAGAAATGTAGGATGTTGTGTTAGTAGTATCATGTTGTCATATAAAAAAAATTAACACCTTCTAAATGTGCCACCATTTTTCTTGGGATATATCTATCCATAAAATGAATAATTAATCCCATCTAACACCATCTTACAATTTCAATATGTAATAAAATTCTCACCAATGATGATTAACTTAAAATTAATCTAAATTACTAAAAAATGATTTTTAATGTAAATGTACCCTAGTTGTCCCATTTGAACCTAACATATTACACAAAAATATCTCAACATTATGATTTTAAAGTTGTTAAATTATGATTATTATTGAAATCACCCTTTATATGTGTTAATAATTAAACATAATTGTTATGATATAACAAATTATGATATGAATTCTTGTTCTCATCCAAGAGAAATGAGTCACACTTAAGCCCAAAAAGTATGTATTTTTCACAAAGGGGAAATCATCATATTTGGGATTATCATTTGAACTTTTTAATAGGAACATAGGATATTAGAAACACATAAGACCCACCTTCCTTTCATCCCCAATATCAAATACCAAGTTATTCTAATCCTAAAAACATTCAAATATAATATTTTTATATAGGTGAAAAGAATATTATTCCTTTATAATATCAATATAATATCTCATTTTTTATTATTATAAGACTCATAATAGACCATAGGCAAACATTGTTCCTCAATTTCATATTGGAAAATATCTAACCTTTCACTATCTTCCTAACTTACTTGCATGCCATCCTTAAAACTAGATCTAAAAACCTCCCTTATGTGGCAAGGAGACATTATGACTACATACTTATTATTTTCTAGAAAGGATTGAATCCTTCCTCTACACTATGAATTTTCCACACATGGATTATATTTATCATCACCACTATAGGGTTATACATCAATAGTGAGTATTTAATCACTTTCCTCAACACAATACGTATCAAGTTTAATATGATAATATAATGTGTCATTTTATAATAGATAAACTTATTTAGAACTTTATAATAAGAACATGTCACACAATGCTTTTCCAATGAGACTATTTGTGGAATTATTTTTTAATTTCTCTAAAAAATGTCTATAGTTTAAAGAAGTAATAATTTGATTTATTTTAAATCTAACATAATTATTATATAACAACCTCACATGTACAATCCCTTCAAAGGGAAGACCTTCAACGTACTAAATTTTATGTTAAAAACTCCCCTTTGCATTCACTTGTATAAATATCATAAATATCAAGCCAATATTTTTAAACACAAATAATAGTGGAAGGGAAACAATTTTCACTTTTATAATTCACAAGTAATTTTATTTTAGCCAATATTTTAGGATAATGAAGATTACCCTTAGGTGATAACTAGTGTTCTTCAATATTAGAATTTTTTTCAATCATCCTAATAAATAAGACACAATCCTAATTATCCCATGTAAATATATAGTAAAATACATTTTCCATTAGGTTAATAAATAATAATTTTAAATCATTTATTATTCATATGTATTTTTTGGAAGAAAAAAAACTTATTCCAATTCACGTTTAGTGAAACCAATGAATAAGTGACAATCTTGATTATAATCATGAGAGAAAACACTACCATTATACTTAGACACACAAACATATCTCCATTGTCTCGTTCCTTCCTAGACTAAATTTTATTTATGTCATTGATTAATAGCTTCATAAAAAACACTATTTGAATCACCCAAAAGCTATATTGATGCATTTTTTGGATTAGAGAGTAGAAATGAAGGATTGTCTTAGACTACACCAACCACAAAACCTATGTACTAAAACCTCATATTGATTTACATAATAATGAATTGCATTATAAAATAATAGTTAACCAAATTAAAATCATTGGATGGACATACATATATAGGCATAAGACATTATGTTTTTATTATAGTATTCAAATTTAGAGATTAAAATGATCTAAAATGGGTTGTAAAATTAAAATAATTATAAATTAAAATTTTAGGCTTAAAATATTTTGAATAAATAAACAATAGTTCCTTGTTCTCTCATTGTCATAGTAACTTGTGATGTTTTTATCACACTCAAATCTTTGTATTACTATTCTAGCTTCCAACACCTTCAATGACTTTAACTAATTTATTTATATACATAGGAAGTTAGTGTGGAAGTTAAAATATTTTTCCCTATTTATCATCTAACCATTTAAATATGATTCATTTCCTTAAAAATATTATGGTATAACTCTAATATAACATAAAACATCAAAATTAATGTTCATCAGAGGTAACATGTGGCAAATTCTTTACCTTCCATATTTCTATTGATGCACAAATACTAAAATTTGGATACATTAAATATTTTTGAATACTTGTGTCCACGATCTCATATCCACGATCCATGTGTGCCTAGTACACAAGATGACACATTTGCACATGACTATACTTCTACACAAATATCTTCAAGCATAAGTTTAGATACCAATCGACTGGACTTACACAAGGATACTTATACCAAATACTACTTGAAAATAAAATGTTGTTAAAAGCTACTTATTACTACTCTATGTTTTTTTGGTTGATTCATATTGATTATGCAC